>SMLS01072699.1:0-40432 GCA_004785975.1 Popillia japonica
GTAGAAGTTATTAATATCATGTTAGACAACCATTTCTTGGGGTTTATCGTAGTTTATCGTGTTCCAAATGTGAAATGTTCTAGTACAATAGTCAACGACTATTGACGGCAGATTCCCAACCCTCTGTCATCAAGAGCTACCGTATCTAAACTATCTGGAATCTGGCAAATACAAAAATGTAAAATTCTGAAAATATAATCATTTTAAAGCTGGCCAATCACAATTCGAAGAGTCACAATCCAATTTCTAATAACCACCATCTATATTTATTAATTCAATAGTATGTGAGATGATTTTTGTTCACACAATTTTATTTTTTTGTTTATTGTTACGTTTTCTAGATTTATTTTTATCAATGAGTGTTTTGTAATTTTTGCAAGCTCTGTTTTCGAAGTTTAAATGGGAAATAATACATGAAGAAGACGTGTATATTAATATTACTGGACAGATCAGAAAATACTTGAAAAGGAATCTGCGTGTAAGGTTTTTATAAATATTTTCGATGTCATTCATATCTTTTAGGTTGGCATCACATATGCTTTTGACAGAGACCCCTGTCATACCCATTTGCTCTCCGATTCTTCTCCCTCTTTATTGGATAAACTGTTCTCTTTGCATATATGTAATATGGGCAATGAATTGTATTACAAAACTACCTAATATAGAAACAAACAAGTCATTTTTTAGATAATTTATTTTAGCGACACTTTATCCACTTTCTTTGTTAACAGAGATTTGCATAAACCCATCCTACAGTTTAAATAGGCGCCTTAAATTGGATCTATCGTATTTGCTTTACCGTAGGCGTAAGGCCTGCCGGAAAAGGCCCAAAAGTCGAGAGTTGCCGTAGCTTGCCATATATTTACTTTTAATTTCCCACAGGATGCATATATGAGATAAGTTTGGCAAGCTGTCATATCGCATGTTTTTTACCTCTAGAGTTCAGTTATTGAATCCCGCCGCTAGGGTAGTTTTTATGAAAAACGAAGATTATTTTTTTAGGGAATATTGCCTTATTTTGCGTACAAACCGTAAGAAAAAAATATTAAAAAAGTTTGTTTGATAATGTTTTTATGAATATTTTACACAAAAATCGTTAAAGATATGTTGTGATGCTTTATGCGTTACATCTCTACGAGGAGAATCTGGAATTAAGAATTTAAATTTATTCTTTTGTTTACAGATTGGAGACAAAGTAGTTGCTCTACCAGAATACAGAGCATGGGCGGAATTGGTGGCGGTGCCGGCCAAGTACGTCTACAAGTGTCCAGACGAACTGGGACCATTAGACGCAGCTGCTATAACCATGAATTACACCGTGGCTTACATACTACTCTTCGAACTAGCCGGTCTTTCGAAAGGAAAAAGCCTCTTAGTTCATTCAGTCGGTGGCGGCGTGGTAAGTGTTGTTTTATTCAGTTCTGTAGAAAATTAATTGGAAAAACAATTTCTTTCTATGAAATCTTGAAAGCAGTACAATAACTATTTTCTCCTTATACATAATGCCATTCTCACTTTGATGTCGAACCACCGGTTGCGCCGTCCGAAGGACTACGATCGATAAAATTGTCTGGCTTCTCTAGCGTTTCGTTCCGGGGAGTTTTTATTTTTGCGTTGTCGTAGAAAGAATGGAAATCGCCTCGGGATAATATATCAAAGACATAGCGTTACGAAAACCAGGCGAGTCTAACGAAGAAAGGAAAGGATAGGTTTGGTTGTCGCTGACTGGCAGTTGTTTTCTTTTTTTTCTTAAGGCGGCGAAGAAATGTATCAATATTTGCTGTTTCTGCTGCAGTTTGAAGTGTTTGAACTAAAATAGTGATATAGTTGGTTTTAGAGGATCATGTTAAATGTTTTGAAATGTTTTTAATCTAGTATAAATTTTGAGTTTGAAGATTTGGTTACTTCCAAACATTGTTAAAATATTTTGAAATTTAAACGAAAAAAAAAAATTTCATGTAAAAAATTGGAAGGTTAGGTTGTGGATAATTTATCAAATAATTTAGAAAATAAAATTTACCTGGCGTTAAACTCTGCGAAAGTTTGGAAGCTAGTTTAGCTTGTTCTAAGTTTTCCCCATATTATTCCAAAGTTCTAGCCTCCTACCATCTGCAGTTCATAATCTAATTGCGGAAAACATATCGTAGACCCTTATGTCTACGTTTGGGGTTCCATAAAATGGGAAAATTAAGAATCAAAAGTTTTATTTTTTAATTGGGTGGGACGACAGAAGAAGGAGATGGTGGCGAGAACAACAAAGTTTTGTTTTACGTAGATGTTTTAATTTCAAAACCTAGAAAGAATAAATTTCGAATGTCGAAGGGCTAAGGACTGAGCTAAAGAAATAGATTTATATTTTTCTTGCGATCACTTTATTCGAATTTTTATATTAATATGGGAGATGGAGGGCAACAGAATTTTTCTCAATTATTTCAGAAATATCCATCGTAGAAGGCTGAATCTTTTACTTGAACAGTTTTAACAAATTTCAACAATTAGAGCAACCTAGAGAGAATTTTGTGATGGGGGTTGGTATTGCTTTCCAAGAATTCATTAGTTGGATTGGTAGCATTTTCCAGCTTTTGTGCAGAAGGTTGCAAAATTTATCAATTTTGTGATGGGGGTTCGTATTGCTATGGGCTTTGCTATTGGAATTCGTTAGTTGGATTGGTAGCATTTTCCAGCTTTTGTGCAGAAGGTTGAAAAATTTATCAATTTTGTGATGGGGCTTGGTATTGCTTTGGGCTTTGCTATTTGAATTCGTTAGTTGGATTGGTAGCATTTTACATCTTTTGTGAAAAGGATTGGTAGTTTTAACAACAGATATGATTTACAGTCTGACACTGATCAGAAATATATTGACAGTTACACTTTTTGAAGCTATAAAAATTTAGTGCACGAAATGGGCTCCAACCTCCTCTAAACTTTGAAAGGTAGTTCACTTTGCTGTAGGTTTTCTTTTTTTATTGAAGAGAATTTCAGAATTTTGCACAATTGCATAGAAGCTTTTATTTTTCATAGGTATAGGTAGAAGGAGAGGAGGAGGGAGAGATTGGTGAGAAAGAAATTTTGATTTCAAAATTTAGAAAAAATTAATTTTTGTAGTGAGTAAGAGCCCAGTTAATGAAAGCCATATTTATTTTTTTTTGGTCAGTTTATAAATGGTTTTTTTTTGTGGCACCAAAAATTTTCTCAATTATTTCACGAAATATCCATGACACAAAACCGAATCTTTAGCTGAACATTTACTAACTAGAGATATAGAACTAACTATGGCAAATTAGTACATAAATTAAAACGACGAGAGAGGTAGGGGAGAGAACGATAATAGGAAAAATTTTTTGTTACGGGTAAATGATTTGAAATTTTGATTTTAAAACTACGAGTAAATTTCAAATTTTTAGCGGCTAAAGGACAGGAAATAGGTTTTTATATTTTTTCCGATACGTTGATGAACATTTATTTTGAACTAGGAGATGGGATACAATGACATTTTTGTCAATTATTTCATGAAGCATCCATGGTTGAAGGCTAAAACTTTTATTTTAACAATTTTTAACATTTAGCGCAACCTAAAACTACATTCAATTTTTTTTTTCAATTTTGTGGTGGGGGTTGGTAACATGTTCGAGCTTTCGTGAGGAAATTCAGAAATATTTTAATAGTTACCCTTCTTGAAGACATAAAAATGTACCTGCACGAAATATGCTCCAACCTTAAAATTGCAAAATTAAAATCTAAGTTTAAAATATTAGCAGGGAGGTAAGAGAAGGGAGGGTAGTGAGAACAGAGTTTTGTTATTGATGAAACTGGGAATAAATTTCAAATTTTGAGAGGGTAAGTGCCGACCTAAGTAAATAGGTTTTTTTTAAATTAGGATATGGGGTACAATGAAATTTGTCTCAATTATTCCATAAAGTAAACCTGATACAAGGGTGGACCTTTAATTTTAACAATTTTAAGTGTTTTTTTAACAATTAGAGCAATCCAGCACCACTTGCAAAATTTTCTAGTGTCCCAACGAAGGCTTAAATAATTTTGAAAATTTTAGCGATAATTTGAAACAAATTGGAAATTGGAAAGAGTGGATTTCTTCAAAACTTTAAAAGAAGATTAATAATATTATACAAATATACCTAACACATACTGTATATAAACATCAGGATAAATACTGACCTAGTTCTATGTGTACTGAGCAGTGCGTCGTTAGTTACCAGCCGCAACTATTTGTATATTAAATATTAGAATGCTGACACGTTAAACATAATAATTGATGCCAACATTATTATCTATTGTAACCTCTAATGTGCCTATGTATTCCTGTATACATCCGACTACTATACTTACGCATTTTCAACTATAAGTATACATATAATATGTATATCTAAATGCTTGTTTGTATATTTGCACAAAAATAATGGGCATAGTTGGGAACAGGTAAGATTAATGATTTTACTTAACAGCATAGCAGTATGATTTATATTATATAAGTTTATATTACAAGTTACACAACGTAAATTACATTAGCCGACACGTTTCTTATAACTGAAATTAATAACCTAAAACTTTATATTGTTTGTCTGTTTTCATTAAGATTAACAAAAAAAAAAACTGAAATTAAAATAATATTGTAACGAGCTTGAGCATGTTCGTCCTATTCCGTGAAGGGTAGCTGCAACTACATATGTATGTAGGTACAAAGGATACGTAGTGATTCATTTATTGATTAGTCATTGGCACAGTCTGGTGCGAAACAAACGAAATGTCATTGAACTGTCATTCAATTAAGAAAGCTTGAAGCAGCTTTTCCACAAGTTGTATTGTCTGCGACTAATAAAATTGGAAAAAGTTCTTTAAAAGAGTTATTATTATATTTTCGAACTATGGGATAGGAAATCGCAAAAGAAGCCTTTAAGTGAATTACATTCCATGATGCTATGAACGATATTTTGGCTGCAAAATTAAAAATTTAGACAAAACATGCATATGTATATGCATAAACTCGGCGAAATAAAATTAAGAATCGTTTCAAAGTCCTGTTAGAAGAAACGATGATTTACGTATGTACCTAAACCAACACAGCACACCATAGAGTGTTTTACCTTTGTCTTAAAGGCTTTTCAAAGAAAAAACATACATTTTAGGAACTCAGTTCTTCTAACAAATGACAATATGTCAGCTATTCAATCCCATTGAATATTCTATTGTTGGAAACTGTGTGGTAATTTTGAAGATATTTTCTTATTAGTTGAAATGCAAGACGAGTTATTACCAAATATTGTTGCTTTTTGTGCTTATCAGACAGCCAGGTAGAAAGTAAAAAAAATGCCAACCACGGATTATCCGTGTTCCTGGAGAATCTGATATAAAATTTGATCTGCTTGTGATTTCCCATTTGATGATTGTAGCATATCTATTCATTAAAATGAGATTAATTAAAACAGTTTGTCCAAGGACTGGAAAAGAAGGAACCCAGTTTAAATACTTAAGGAATAAGTTTTTGAAACCGTCTGATACGCCAGTTCGTGAAGGAACTCTTGCGGTTGGGGTTGGTATCATTTTCGAGCTTTTGTGAGTAAGATTGTCAGTTTTAAAAACAGACATTTTTGCAGTTTGACAGTTATCAGAAATATTTTGATAGTTGCACTTCTAGAAGCTATAAAAATTGTTTATACTGTAATAAATATAAACATTTCTGGTAGCTGTCAAAGCTACCAGAAATGTTTATTCGACTATTATGACATTCGACATTGTAAAAACTAACCGATTTTATAATTTTGCGATTAACAAATGTGATTTGACAGCTAAAATGGTCAAATTTGAAGAAAAATTGTATTTATTGCTTGACAGCTGTCAAAAATAATTGAACTATTGAAATTAAGATTGTAAAAAGAATAATTGTATCTACAATTCGACATCTGTCAGGAATATGTCGATGGCTATAAAACTTGAAAATGCAAAAAAAATATAAACACAACAAGATGACAGTCTGACATCTGTCAAAAATAATTTGACATATATATTTTTAAAGCATTGTTCTGACAGTCCGCTAGCTGTTAGGGAACTAACTGCAAGTGCACAGTTGAAACTGTCAAAAAATAGTTGTGTCTACAATTTTACATATTCTAGAAATAATTTGATGGTTAACATTGAAATTCTAAAAAAAGTAACTCTCTTGTCAAATAATTTTGTTAGTCTTTCTAGCTATCTATTAAAATATTTTTGGCAGATACAGATTTGAACATTATGATGATGGAGTTACCAGCCTTTTTTGAACTTTCGTAAGAAAACAATTGGTATCCGTTTCAAAATATTTATGGCGGGGGTTTTTGTGCGTAAGGAGGGACGAGCGAGGGGAGGATGTAATCCTCATCCATCAGAACCAATGGGAACTTACCCCAGCGTCTTCCAAACAGAGATCAATTAATTCTATTGGAAGATTGTAATTTTCTCCGACACTCAAACAGCCATAATGGCGTTGGGTTCTAACACGTTAGTTCGAAATTTGTATGAGAATGCTTGGAGAAATTAAACAATCTAGGCAGAGAGAACAGGGCTGGCAGTATGCTGGGTAGGTCCCAGGTCACACCAGAATCAGTGGCAACGAGAAAGCTAATTTACACAGCATCAAAGAGAAGTCAAGCACAGGGAGCGGAAACGCAGACCAACCCTTTGGTAGAATCTTTCTGGTCTGAGACATTCCAAGGTTTTCTTTGGAAACTCATTGTGTCATTAACGAGGACACACTGGAATCAGTAGGAACGAGAAAGCTAATTTAAACAACATCAAAAAGAAGTCAAGGACAGGAAGCGGAAACTCAGACCAACCCTCTGGGAAAATCTTCCCGGTCTGAGACATTCCGAGGTATTTCTTGGAAACTTCAATAAGTAGAGAATGAGGACTTTGTTAGAACTAAGTAGGAACAAACTACATACGTGTACTTGTTGGTTTTTCACAGGGTACTGCCACATTGGGGCAACACATGACAAGAATAGGTTTGAAAAACAATAGCGACTGCAGATTTTGCGGAGTGGAAGACGAAATCCCGTTATCCACCTGTTATCTAACTGCATGACTATTGCAGCAATTCGTGCCAGTTATTTTAGTAAACATGTCATTAACGAGGACACACTGGAATCAGTAGGAACGAGAAAGCTAATTTACACAGCATCAAAGAGAAATCAAGGACAGGGAGCGGAAACTCAGACCAACCGCGTGGGAGAATTTTCCTGGTCTAAGACATTCCAAGGTATTCCTTGCAAACTTCAATAAGTAAAGAGTAAAGAACGAGGACTTTGTTAGAACTAAGTAGGAACAAACTACGTGTACTTGTAGGTTTTCTCATACGGTACTGCCACCTTGGGGAATACATGGAAGACAAAAATCCGTTATCTACCTGTTATCCAACTGCATGGCTATTGCAGAAATTCGTGCCAGTTATTTTGGTAAAGATGTCATTGACGAGGAGGAAATACCCTCTTTGAAACCATCACAGATCTTGCAGTACATTCAACCTCTTGGGGGTACAATGGATCATTGGGATGCAGTGCAATATTACTCTCAACCCAAATTTTGGCAGCATACACTTTTCTAAAAATCAAAAAAGTTGGTTAACACATTTACATACACACATTCTTACAACAATTCAATGTGTGTATAATTACCACCATCATTGCTGGTTGTTCTATATATGCTTTAATTCCCAAATTGATTTCGATTAATAGGTTTTGGATAATAAATCGAAGTAATTCAGTATTTATGTACACTGATGTGGGTCCAATAAATCCGACTCCTGCCTATAAAAAAAGGGCTATTTCCCGCTACATTTAACTAATCGGACGATGGAAGTAAACTTTCTGTTCTACAGGAGTTTCAATTTAAAGAAGAAAAGCTATTGCAGAGAGAGATTTGTTCTTTTATTTCCAGTTAAAATATTTGGCACATCCCATTTAGGATTCCCAAAAAGTTTAATCCAATTAATTCCTTTAAATAATACATGTTTAATATCAATTAAGATATATTAGTATATTAGTATAATAGTATAAATATTTAACGTTGCAAATAACCTATTATTAAGAGAGGGAGCAAAAACAGTCTCTCAACGAAGCCGTTTTAAATTATCGCCCTTACGACTAAAAGCATTAAAAGCTTTTTTAATGACTCCTTCTTAATATTCATTGCATTGAAGAGGAACAACCTTCCTTTCTTTTCAGCAAAAATAAAAGCTTCCACCCTCGGATGTTGGAAGCTATGTGATACGAAAAGGCAGAAGAGGCCATTATCTGATTTTCTATTTTAATTTTATTCTCTCCTATTTTATTTATTCTTTTGTTTATTAATTTATCACTAAACAGATTTAGCAACCTGCTCAACTAAATTATTAATTATTAAAGGTCAAAATATCTGTTGGCCGAAGCGTAAATACCAAAAAGTAAGGGGGGTCGGAAGACGTGTATTAAAGCAGAAATAAAAAAAAGGAACACTGTCAACTGCGATAAAGCTAACGACCCCGGTTTTTTAAGGTCATTCATGTCTGAACGATGTCGTGACAATCAATAACGTTTCGGGTATTTAGGATAAACTTGAATAATTCAAGATTAGATTACCAATTGTAACGATACACCAATTCTTCTTCTTCTAATTTAGTCGACGTAATTTATTCGACTATACCAGCTAAGAATGAAAATAATATCTTTGATTTATGGTAAACAGGAAGGGATATTAATAATAAGTGGATTATAAACTAGGCTAGGTTGGAATTTTAAATGAAGACATACATTTTCAATGAAGTTTGGAGATTATTATTGAATGAGGCAATCGTTTTTAAAGCAATATAACCCCCCGGCAAATAATTCGCTTCATTCAATTTAGAAATTTCAAATATGCTGCGAGTTTTAATTCTATTAAAAGCCCTAATGCGGAAATACAACCTAGGGATATTAAAAACTGATGTATACTTATTTATTAATAAAATTCCTGCCGAGTTTAGGGTACCAGGGAATTTTAATAAATTCCTAAAACATCACCATAGGATGCTGAGACATTCAATATTGTTTTTAAGGAAAAGATTTATTTTTAAACATTTTAATTTAACACCTAATAAAAAAAAATACTTCCCTTGCGCATAGTTTTTAAAAAGATTCCATCACTAGAGTAACTCACTCATGTCCGGGCCTCGTAAAAACAAAATTAACGTAGCGAGAAGATTTACATCTAAAACACCAATCTCGTTACGGACGCTATTTTGGCGGAAACCCTAAATATTCTTGGAGCAATTCTTAGTGTAGAGTAGGTGGAGAAACCTATGTAATCCTTCCTGATTCTCCTTGGTTGGTCATTATTATGGCGAGCGTTATTCCTTGTGATTCTCAACATTAATTACGACGAAAATCTTCTTTGCTACAAAACAAACCGACGCTGATTAAATCAGTATTACGAGCGTAGACGATACGACATGTTAAGAAGACAAACCTTTATTCGTCTTTACGATGTTAGGTCCAATTACCTGATTAGCTACGAAAATAATTCTGAGGATGTTAGTGAATTTTAGTTGAAATTGTGGTGGGTCAGGTTTAAATCCGTTTTGACAGGTGACAGCTGTCAAAATTTTATTTCGTGGTAATTAATTTTAATTGTACTTCTTATATAAGTACCACATAACATCTTAATCAATAAAATTACGTCGGAAAGTGCAAGATAACTGGCTTGATTAGGTTTTATGTAATAATAGTTTCTTTATCGGAAACGTAGAACCTTCGGACCACCCCTTACTGGTGGAAGATGCCTTTCTCGCGGGTCTATTGGATTTTCTCCTGTTCATTCAATCGTAAATGATTGGAAATATGAAGTTTCATTTTCCTTTATTTATAGACAAATCAATTATATTGCATTCAATACTAACTTCATTAGTTTCGGTTGAAAGCAATTATTTTTGCACGTCAATGTAGTAGATGGTTGTGAGGGAAGTTATAATGGCAGCGAGGAATTGTATTCTCTAGTTTGAAAAGTCTCTGTTATATCCCTAAATATATTGTAATAGTTGAAGTAATATACAGACTGAGCCTGTAAATTTGAAGGCAGTTTGAATTTCCCGCTTTAAATTTGTTATTTTTGGTTGGTCACAATGACTGAAAAGTCTACTCAATGTTACAAGTTATTGTGTATATTGTAATTGTATGTGTTTGTTGTAGACAACATGTTTTTACTCGAGGATATTTTTGTGGTTATTGTAACTTTAACGTAACTTTATGGAAACGCCTATCAATTTACAGGGCGGGAGATTCAACTTATCTTCATTTTTGTTGGCTTACAGTGTGTTAAGCAGAGTTCTTAGGTGACAGGCCTTTCGCATTGGGCAATCAGCAAGGAGAAGAGCTCCTTTTGACCTTTCTCTTGTGATTTTCTCAGAAACTCTGCGTAATCCTGGAGTAAGAAGTCATGCAGGCCCTCGCATAGTCGCATAGTTGTTCAAGCCTTTCAAAGCAGAATGCTCTTACGATTCTAAAAGTTTGTTCTGTAGGATCTCTGGACGAGTCTCAGCTATACTAGTTCGCAATAGTATACCCTACACGGGGGAGAAATGTCATTTGAAGTGTCAAAAGTTTTAACATTAGTGACAGCTGAGGCTTTCAATATGGAGAAGGAAAAAGAATTGTCATACATGATGGTTCGAAGTTTTTAATTTTTTTTCTTTGTTTCACTGGGTCCAGCTTTTACTTTGCTCTTAATTGCTGACTTAGTAGATGAAGGTTTTGAGAAATTGTATTGTCTACATACCAGGTGTAGGCATAAGATTTTTTCCGGTTTAACTAAGAGATGGCGCCAGCGAATGGTATTACTTTATGCGGCATTTTATTTGTCTAACATATAAATTACAAACACACACAAGTTGAGTCCGCCTGAAACAAGCGGTTTTGTTCTATCGTTCACTCACCATGTCGAGTCTTGTGCCTGGAAAAGAAAATTTGCGGCATGCATTGCTATTCTTCTTCATTTAATCAAAAGAAAAAGTCTGTAGAGAGCCATCGTTTGCTGGTAGAAACATATAGTGAACACGCTCCATCGGTTAGAACATCTGAGGTCTGGTTTCGACAATTTAAAAGTGATGATTTCGTGGTGAAAAAGAGAGGGACACAAACATGCGAAAACGACCGATTGCAGGAGTTATTGGATGATGACACAACTAAAACTCAAAGGCAATTAGCAGAAGCATTACGTGTAACAAAAAACAATCGCCAGGCGTTTGCCAGAGATGGGGAAGATCAGTAAACTCAGAAAAGTGGTCCCATACGAGTCCAACGAATATTATGTTTGACGAGAAAGAGAAATGACTTTCACTTGGCGAAGCTGGTCCTTCAACATTAGGGTCAAATCGTTTCGGCATGAAGACCATGCTCTGTGTCTGGTGGGACCAGAACGGTATTGTGTATTATGAATTATTGAAGTCCGACGAAATCGTGAATACACAATGCTAGCGCCAACAAGTGATTTATTGAAACCATCATTAATCGAGGAAACTACCGGAGTGGGCCTAAAGATATTGCAAAATGATTTTGTTACACGACTCAGTCAGCAAAATCAGTGAGAGACACCTTGACAATCCGGATAGGACATCCTTCCGTACTCCCTGTACTCCCCAGACCTGACGCCATGTGATTATCGCCTTCTTACAATAATGGGGCACGTCGTCGTAGAGTCGCAGCTTCGAGGAGGTTGGAAACTGGTTCGATTAATGGATTACCGCAATGGTTTTTAACACAAAAGCTGGGAAGAACTTTGCATACACCTGGTACCTAGTGAAATTTCCTTGGAAAGTCTTGGATAACCAAAAGAGTTGGGAGACTCCCACAGTCACGTCTTTGGGGAACGACAACATGTATGTACTTACATATGTCACTAAGCATCTGATCCTGACCAGCGTTGAGCGCTTGCTTGATATAGATTAAATGAAGACCGCATCTAATGTATTATGTTCTTCAAGTATAATGCAGGCAGGTCTTTCAGAATTAAAAAAAAAATCACCTTTAGTTTGTTCAGAATAACAACACATTCTCTAGGTCTTTTTCTCTGGGTAAGAGACGCAAATCAAAATATTTTTCTTGTACCTTGTTTGATCCCAAGAAATTCGAAGGAGAGAAAACGTGTGTATGCGGACTATACTGCCAATGGACGGACTAATGCCAGAACGACAACCTTGTGCATGTGGCAGGCTCGCTGGGATGATAACAACAGCAACGCGCAGTGGACCAAAAGGCTAATACCGGATGTTCGGTTGTGGCATGAATGCAAATTTCGACGAACCGATTACTTCCTGACCCAGGCTCTGTCTGGACACGGGGTCTTTCGTGTATATGCCATGAGATTCAAGAAAGACTCGGCTGACCACTGTACATACTGCGGAGAGCTAGATACGGCGGAGCAGACAATCTTCCATTGTCCCAGTGGAGTTTAACACGGATGAGTGCCACAATTGAGACCGTTTTTGAGATCCGCGTGGAAAATCTTACCAGTACCATGATAATTTCGGAGAAAAACTGGAATACCATCCATCGTATGATAACGGCCATCATGAAAATGAAGTAAACCGAGGAGCGAGCCAGGCAGGCTACGCTGCTGCAGGATTAATTTCAGAAGGCACCTGTACGTTGGCTGATGCAGAAGCTTCGGCGGTTCGGGCGGCGTACCACAGGAGTGAGAAGGGTGGTTTTTGTGGGTATACTAGTCTTGCACTACCACCTGGGAGTCCCACACTATCACACAGCGCTCCAACCAAGCTGGCGATGTCCATAAAGGATCCCAAGAAATTCAAAATTCTTCTTTCTTACGGCGGTGGAAGGTAGCAACTCTAAAAGTTTTTAGAGAGTCAGGTTCTTTTTGTTCTTGCATCTGCTTCTGTAAATGATGATTCTATTTTTGTTTCGGTGAAAAAATTGACCAATTTACATCTGCAGTCTTTCTTCCTGAAGTAATGCATGCAACACGAATCCTTTTGTATGGAGAAGTTTTTGAATTTGTTGTAATGACTTCCAAAACTTCCAAAGTTCCAAAACAATTCATAAATTTTGTTGCAAAGTTAAAAGAAAACTTAATTCTGAACAGAGTAAGGGATAGTTTTTACGTAAGAAGCTCCAGATTCCTACAAGGAAAGTTTGTTGTGACTTCTTTACAAAATAATTTTAATGAGATTGTTATATATGAAAAGTTATAAAAAACACTTAATCTCTTATGCAAAAGTGATCACTACTGTCTAAGTACTTACCCAACAGAATGTAATACGTTTTAATATGTAAATGGGTTCAAGTTTAGCAATAACTCCGTCTATTTCAAAATAAATTTTTATAACCCTATTGAAGCACATTTTTATATTGATAGTTTTTAAATGATTACTAAGTTTCCTCCTTCAGATATCGTAAAAATTATTTTAAACTTCTTTCCAAAGTTCCTCAATGAAAAACTACGGTAGGAAGTATAGTTCCCCTAACATCAGCTAAACTACAACGTTGTGTGGACGCGTCGTTGAAATTGCAACCCAAAAAGCAAGCGGATATCCCTCTTGAGGGTTTCATCATCGATTGTCTGCGACCGATAAGTCCCTCGACTAATCCTCTGCGAAATATCACTTCGACGGCCATATTGCACTAGTGGAAACTTAATAATGCGACTTTTATCGGGAACGCTGTAGCGGGGGCTAAAGTTCAGTACACAGTTGGATAAGGGTCGTTTATAGGTACATTCTTGCTCCGATAAGAGATATCCACTAGAGCGATGACAATTTGTATTGTGTGTTTTAAATGAGTTTCTGCAGATGAAACTTTATTTAAGAAATAAATTGCATTTAATAAATTTTCTGGTGAGGTTTTTTTTTTATGATTTCAACCTATTAAGCTTAGAATGCCAGTAACTACACAAGAGCAATTTCAGGAGGAAATTTAAAGGGATCTAACAGACGGAAAGCAGAATATCCTAAATGACCCAGATCCAAATCAAGGATGGGAAGCATTAAGACATACCATCAGAAAGACCGAAAATGGGCTTCTACAAAAATCTTACTCCATAATTCTATGCTATTCATGCAACCCATTAGTGAATTGTAGCTCAACCATAATACGCAGTTAGTGGGACAAGTTACAAACAAACGAACTTTTCAGATCTACTGTGATCTCCTTTCTCCTGGAAAGCGCCATCTAACTTGGCTTTCTTTATGAGACCTATCATTCTGGATGGGGCACCCTACGTCTAGTATTAGAAACCTTGTCCTCGCTAGGTCCTCGCATTGACACAGCATATGACCTGGGGCTTTGTTCCTCTTCCTTGCAGAATATGCAGATAACATTAGTCTATCATGAACGGTCAGCAAACTTACTATTATTTTGACAGTCTTTGTCCTAGTGATCTTTGGCACTATTTCTTGCACTTGTTATGCATCCATTCGTTGATGGACTTTTTAATTTGTGATTTGGTGCTGCCGAAACAAGGGCCACGAATGACCTTTACGAACCCCAATTCTGTGTGTCATATTTTTTCTATACTTCAAAGTTTGTGTGTTCTATCTGTGCTATTCCTCTTATTTTTTATTCTTTAAACGTTAATTGTATCCTGTGCTTAATCCATTAGTATTCTGCAAAAATAGAAATTAAAAGATTATCCAATTTCTTAATTCTGTTTTGTAATTAAGTAGTTTCGAACTTTTCTAACAGAACAAACTAGTATTGAACGAGATAATTAGGAATTCTTCAAAATTCTGGTATATACCCGTTAACGTTACCAATGAGCTTGGGGGTGGCAAGAATTTCATTTCGAAGTTGGAACGAATTAATTAACTCGTTGTGGTGTATTTCTTTGCTGCTTCGGAACGCGAAGGCTGGAAGTGCCAACTGGCAAAACATAATTATAAAACTTTCTTTGTTATGTTCGGAACAGCTCCCGCTCAGTTATAGTTACGTAACAGCTGTTGTTCCAATAACGAGTGACCTCTGAAGTGACGTTTACGATCGCTGAAGAGATGGCGCTCTTTAGTTTTATGCTAGCTAAAATTTTACGCTGATTTGCATACCGGCTCGTAATTTTATCATTATTTTAAATATCTGCGTTTCTCTTTTTATTTTAAGTTAATATACAGTATGTCCACGGATCGAGTTCCAAAGAGGAAAAACTTTTTTATTTTGCATTTTACAAGAAAAATGTATTCTTGATAAAAGTTTTTGCATGTCTCGAAACGGCCAAGTCAGTTTTAACTTTTTCAAAATTTCTTTTAGTTTAAGATAAAAATCGAAAAATTGGTCGTTTTATTTGAAAAGTTTTTAAAGTGCCAGAAATTAAGTTTGCGTTGTCATGGTAATTATCGATATTTATTTATCTAATTAACTGTCACGAAAAATCAACCATAATAGTTGAAAATGTTGTCAAAAGACCAACGAATTTACCTAATTCAATGCTATGGCAAAGGTAATAAAGCGATCCGTCGAGTTGTCGAAGAATTTAATCAAAAGTTTCCGGATATTTACATCTCAAATAGGGGTGCACGAGCATTGGTCAAAAAATTCCTATCCACTGGTTCCATACTGGATGTAAAGAAAAACAATATAGCACGCGATGAAGACGACGCCGCCACTCTTCTTGTAATGGATTCAGTACGGAACTATCCCAAACTTTCTTTGCGGCGCAGATCAGTCCATCTGGGAATTAGTAAATCGCTCATTCAAAAGATTTTGAAACAAAGGAAGTTCCATTCCTACAAGCCCATTTGTAATCATGCATTAGAACACGGAGATTCTGCGAAACGTTTGTATTTTTGTCTGTGGATGGGCGCTCAAATCATGGATAATCCATACTTTTACCGAAATATTACTTTTTCTGATGAGGCCACATTTTCTACTAATGGTACTGTTGAATCTCAACATGTGAGATATTGGAGCGATTACAATCCGAATTTTCGCATTCCTCACAATCGACAATATTCGGCAAAACTTAATGTGTGGTGTGCAATTTCTTACCATGGTATCATTGGACCATATTTTTTTGATAATACTGTCAATCAGCATACGTAATTAGATATGCTGCAAAATTTTGTTGATGAACGTTTGGACGATCTACCGATTAATTACCTCGCAAGGTGTTATTTCCAACAAGATGGTTGTCCGGCTCATTATGCTAGGATTGTTGTTGCATGGTTAAATCAGCAATTTGGACAGAATTGGATAGGTTGAAATGGTCCCGTGATATGGCCATCAAAGAGCCCTGATTTAACAATGGCCGATTTTTATCTTTGGGGTGGTTTGAAGCAAATAGTTTATGCAAATAATCTTCCTCTGAACGTAGAAGATTTAAAAGAGAGGATTAGAGACGCTGTGACGTTTTTAACTCTCGAAGAAATTCCAAGAAGTTATAGAGAATTGCGCCGACGGCGACGGCTAGAATTGTGCGTTGAAAAGGGTGGTGAATAGATTGAGTAAAATAGTTATTAGTTATATCATTTTTGTTTATGAGTTTATGAAATTAAAATCTACTGACTTGGCCGTTTCGAGACATGCAAAAACTTTTATCAAGAATACATTTTTCTTGTAAAATGCAAAATAAAAAAGTTTTTCCTCTTTGGACCTCGATCCGTGGACATACTGTATATGTGGTGGGAATAGTAACCGCGATATTTTTACGTTAATTAACGAGAAGGGCAGCTGTTGTGTGCAGCTGATTTTCACAGTCGCTCTTTTCAGTTTTATAATCTGCTCACTCATATACGGTGTAATTATCTCACGAGATATTTTCTCGAAATTTTTATTAGTTACATCTGCTTCGTACCATCTGACCAAAAAAAGCGGTTTTAATATCGAACGTGATGATATTTAGAAAAGAGATTACATTGCGTATTCGTAATTGCATTAAGAAGTAATAATTGAATTTCCTACGGTGCCAATTTTATTGGCAATCATCGAAATAGAAATGCCCTTCAAGCATAATGGTTGCTCTATTGATTGTTAGATTACTCGATTGCGTAGTTTATTGGGGTAGCGTTTCGACTGATCATGGATTGAGCGTCAAGAAGGGGTTATCAAGATATCCAACACGTTATGAGTTAACCCGAAAATCGGGTTAATGTACGTAATAAACTTGAGACACGCCATTTTCCGTCGTCCTAACGCATGATCGGTGACCCTATTATTAACGCACCAATTGATTTTCTTTTATTTTCGTTTCTGCTACGGCAATCGAGTAAATCAAGTTGATTTTTTTATACACATGCGAGTTTAGGCATTGTTCTGTTGTTCCACATTATCTTCAACGAAAACATTTATACGTTAAAGATATCTTTTAGCAGATGTAACAACTTTGCCGGAACCACGGTCTTTAGTATTTAATCCAAATAAAAACATACATAGTTGATTTGCTTGCAAGAGAGGATCGTTTCTTAGACATGCTCAAGAGTCTTTTTAGATTTATTTTGAATATAATCCTCTTTCAACTCGATACGCTCTTTCCAGTGGTGTTGCAACTTTTTTAATCCCTCCGAATAGTACGACTTTTGGTGGTGTGTAAACACTTCTCTGCGGCGGCGATGACTTCCTCGTTTGACCTTGAACACATTTTTCCGGCGAACGATCTTTCAAAGTTTGGGGGCAAAAAAAGTAGCAGGGAACCAAATCCACAACTGCGGCAATGTGAGCCGAAGCGTTATCGTGGTGGAAGAGCATGGTTTTCTCCACCAAATTTAGTTATTTTTTCTTTAAATCTGTGTTGAATCGACCAAATAAATCGACGTAGTGGTCTTCTCGATTACACTTCTTCTCCGGTGTAAGTGAATGCGACACGCATCGCGCGGAGACCTTTCTCATGATCAAAATCTCGTGAAAATATGGCCAAGGCTACATTCACAGTGGAAAACCAGAATTGCACTTGCTTCGCAGCTGAACGGTACCCTCTATTTCAAGGTTATTGTTTCTGTCGCTACATTAGGCTTGTATCTAGTCTCTCGCTTCGTCGCACTACTGTGAACGTAACCTAACGGTTATATGCTTGCATTTCCACCAACTTGCATTTCCCCAAACTTTGACGGGACGGTCGACCAATACACCATGATTTTGTCCACGGTTGCTTCTATGGTAGCCGCTTTTCGGCCCCCTGGACGCAGTTCATCAACAATCGACGTGTGATCACGGCGAAACTGTGGAAACCAATGGTAGACTCTTGTACGAGAAGATCAATAAGTCTCATAAACACCATTGACAATGGGCTTGATTTTTTCGCATGTTTTTCCATGGCCGTAAAAAACACTAACACAATGTTTTGAAATGGCTATCAAAACAAAACTAAGGGTCGAATTGTCACCAAGTTTTGATAGGCGGGCTAAATGATTTGGAACACGTATTTTGGCTCAGTAGTGTCACCTATCTTCCTATCCGGGTATTCACTAAACAGCCTTCATAATGGTGCCCATGATCATTTAATATCCTACTTTATTCTGGTGGCCAAAAACCAGCGGAAAGGTGGCACACATTAACTTGCAGCAACCTTCAAAATAATTAGAATCATTAATCAAACCAGTAAACATCATGTTTGTCAAACTGAATCATAAACGGCCACTTGGAATGCTATTTCTAATTGGCAACTATGGAGTTTTTAGTAACATTAATCTTTGATAAATGTTAAAGTCGTTCCCAATCATCTTTTTGACATCGAAATAAATAAACTTTATAGATCAAAAAGTTTTATCCACAATCGGACCATTTTGGCAGCTTTGATTTTATAAAGTTCGAAGGCAGGCTGCATTTCGTTGGATTTTTCTTTAATGTTTCCAAAATTTAATTTAAGAAAACATTCTAATAATGAGTGGCAAAAGAAAGACCTACACATATTTATGGAGAACATCACTCTGATAAATTAAATTGATAAAAATTTATCAATTTCTTTCCAAATTCTGGTGGGTTTTAGGAAGGTTGTTTTACTCTCCTGAAGATGTATCACTTGCTTTCATATAATGAACCCCTTCTATTTTTTCATCAGTGGAATCAGAGTACAACTTCCAATGTGAGTCATACTCCAATATAGTACTTTGTTGATTTTTTGGAACTGCTAATCGTATGATCAATGAAGTGGTCTATAAAAAGGTGTCAGCAAATGCTAGTGTTTCAAATGGTGTTGCTTGATTCCTTCTTGGCTATAATCAGCCGCGATCGTTTTAGTGCAAAGTGGCTTTTGAAAGGCTGCATCTTTCTAATTATCTTATGCTCAAATTTTTGTTATCCCTACTTCCAATGCCAGAAAAATGCAAGCTTTGCTTTGGTGATTAATATATTTTCTAGATATTCATAGAATATCGATTTTGCGATATCGAGTTCAAAATTTCCCGATAATTGTTATTAGGAGTTTGACTTCCTAATGTATGGGTGAAGTCTTCCAAATTTAGTTCTACGAATTGGGTAAGGCCCTTTACAGGAATAAATATGTATGACTCATAAATTGTCTAGCAAGGGAACGTCGCCGGGTGTCCTCCGATTTTGATGAAACTTTACAGATCGAAAGAGAGAGAGAATAGAAAAATAATAAAGCTTCAAAATTAATAAACTTGTCTATTGATATAAATCAAATGAGCTATAACAGATATAATTTTCTTTCCTTAACATAATACATTGTGCCCAGGTAGATATCTTCACAAAAAGCTAAATAAATAATTTATAATGCAAATTACCAATTATATCTGAAGTGACTGAATAATTAATAAAACTCACTTATGCGTAGATAAGTGCATATCAAATTTATGACAATAGACACGTACATATATTTATTTTGAGTTATTATTACTATTATTAATTTTCTAAATTTATTATATATCACCGTTTTCTATGTAAAAGCGATATTTTTTTGATGAATAATGAAAAAAATGATTATTAAAAAAATGGGGGGTATGGGGTCCCCCGTCCACCGTCCCCCGTTATTAGCTTTTTGTGAAGATATCTACCTTGAGACTATGTATTATGTTAAGGAAACAAAATTATATCTGTTATAGTTCATTTGATTTATATCAATAGAAAAGTGTTTTAATTTTGAGGCTTTATTAAGTATTATTTTTCTATTTTTACAATTATTAATTTTCTAAACTTGTTATACATCATCGTATTCTATGTAAAAGCGGCCTTCTTTTGATGAATAAGAAAAAGATTTTTTTTTTTAAGTAGGGGATATGGGGTACCTCGTCCACCGTTATTAACTTTTTGCGACTACGGACGACGCCACCCTTAGGGCCATGCAATATGCAGCAAATTATGTTAAGAAGAAAATTTATTATCTGTTATAGTTTAGGAAATATTTGCAAAAATTGAAAAATCGTCCAAACTTTAGAGGGGGCTGTACCTCAAAATTGTGCGGACACGCCGATAAAAAAAATATCTCTCTCTTATTTTGCGGTACTCTTTGGATCTGTAAAGTTTCATCGAAATCGGAGGGAGACACCCACCAGTGTTCCCTTATAAGTAATTTTGTATTTTAGTCCAAGTCAAATTTAGAATTATGCATGACTAATTGTAAGACAGAATTTCTTTTTGATATGGTAGATATTTTCCTTGTAAACAGACCTCACTTACCAAATGCTTCACAAAATTTTCCTCGTGTTTGCCTCTATTTTCTATCTCTAGAATAAAAACCAAATTAATGTTCATATATTCGATAATCAATCAATCAAAGAGGTTGATGATAACGTATTTTCCGCAGTGTTGGTATACATACACATATTCTTGGATTTTGTCTATGATCTTATCGCAAAAGCTACGAAAATATTGTATCCAAATATATAATTTGACTTTCTGCACAAAATAGTATTTTTTCACTAAAGTTCGCGGATTTTCTATTATAGTAGTAGCTTTATTGATACCAATATCATGTCTAAGGACCAGATACTATTATCACAGACTACTTCAATTTTGGAATTGACTGCAGCAGCTTATAGATATTTTGTTAGAGAAAGATTCATAGAATGTATATATCTATGCACTAAAATACTACCTCTGGAGTTAATGCTTTTTTCTTTTTACATATAAAGATATTAGGATGTTCTTCTCGTAATAATCCAAACATTTTTGTGAGAATCAATGAAGTGCACTTGTTTGACAGGACCTGTCAAAATAATTTACGTAGAAATTACTTAGTGTTATCAGTACTATCATTTACTTAGTATTTACTTACTTAAGTTACTTTGTATTTGTACATCTTGTACCATGCGAGTATAAATGATTGGTACAAATGTTTACTGTGGAAAAATTGGCTAGCGTGGTTATTCCTTGTAGATATAAATTTGTAGGTTATGTCGTTTGTATCTTATGTCATTTTGGCTTGACTTTCACATTGACAATTGTCTGACAAATTTAAGTTTAAAAATCAGTCGTGCTAACATAAAATTATTGAAATTTTGCCACCTTAAGTGAAAAATTTCCAATTATTTATAGTCCTCTAGTATTAGATTAGTCCTATAAGGCGTTTCTCGCGAATACTACTGGCTAATAATTTGGTATTACATGCAAAAATTACGAAGAAATAATTTTCGTCAAATTCGTTTAGTGTCATAGAAAATAGTAAAACTTTTGGTTATTGCTGTACACGACGGCAAAGATATAGACGTTAAATGCGAACGTCGAAAGCAATAAAACGGCAGGCGCAAACGGGCACATGTTAAGGAAGTGTAGGAAGCAAAGCGTCTATCGCGCGACGATCACATTGTGGAGGGTGGCGGTCGCTGTTGGCGCGCACAGAGTGAAGCCACGGGCGGAGGAAGCAAAACGTGGCGGAGACGTCGGGGCGCGGTCGCACCAATCAATATGAATCTTAAATGCGTAGACGAGAAGACGCCGAGCATTACGGCGCGTCGCTAACACGACTACTACGCAAATTAGAGAGACCGTTGTGCGCCTCCGATTCGTAAAGAAAAGCGCACGAAGCGAGAGAGTATCATCGTCACAAAGGATTCAGAAAGGTTGAGGATGTGGAAGGACCAGGAAATCAACCTGTTGCTGCTGATGCTGGCGATGTCTGGTGTCGTAAAAAGTGTTTTGTCCGAAAATTGAGTGGACGGTTCTTCTGGGTAGTTTTGGGGATTACTTCTACTAATATTTACCTTTTGTAATGGAACATTAATTATTCTATTTTGATGTAAAAGACCCCTTTCTTCTACAAGCATAATTGTATGAACAACTGTTTCATGCGTCGAAAATTAATGCGTCAAATATTTTAAAACAACATACTGTGTTTGCATGTCCATTTAAAATGTTACTAACGTGAGTAAAGGGTCCACCTTTATACCCGATGTATGAAATTTTTATTGCAGTTTCAACCCTTTTTATGTATAGGGGGAGAGGCTGAAGTTGACTCACTTGTAATAAAGAAGGGTAATTTCTTTTACACACAAAATCTACATACAAGGGTTTTCTTGTCTTCTGTGACATATAAGCACCTACCTTTAACGTTATCTGGTTATCATTTGAATTAATTATTCAAAAATAAAAACGTCCTCTATGTACATACATAGAGTTCAAGCATTGGCGATAGTGGTCCGCAGTCAAAGGAAGCAATTATCGTGGATGGTATGAAAAAATGCCAAAGCCTCGAATGGGGTGATGCAATGTACGCATAGTACCAGGTCTACCTTCGTCTCCAAACCATTGGAATGGTTTCGTAGAGCTAGTTGTCTGAAGCGGCTATCTTGACGCTCTATGATACGCCTCGGTTGACCAGTTGGTCTTCTTCGTGTTCCTCTACCTTCTTTTGTCCACAAAGGACACACGCATTACCGACATTTAAGTATAATTAATACGACAGCCAATTTTGCGATAAGACAAACCAACATCTCGATAGGCAAATTTTTTTGAACCTATTTCAGAACCTGCTTCAAACTTTGAAAATGTCTTTTGCCATTCAAGCATTTGCGTTGTTTTTTTAAAGTCTACTGCAGTTGTTTAGCTTCTAACGCTTCCAGCCTCCTGCTTTTTGAATTACCAGCAGCATTAGTTTATGCTAGACATGCACATTTGTACAACCCAAAAATGCAATTCTTTGTTTTGCAATTTTGATTGAAACATAGGTGTTCAGAATAATCCAGACTCATGTACATATGTGGATTTGAAGTATATTTCAAATTAAATTTCGCAATTTCTTGTCGCAATTGTTCTAAGAAAAACGGTTTTGACATTTAAAAACTTAAACATAATTTGTTACAAAAACATTCGTTGTCAACTTCATAATAACATTGATTATTATGTAACTTCTCAGGACTCAGGGATGAACTGCTTAAGAACCTAGCCTTTAATGAGTTTCCCGTCATTGATGCCTTTTCGTTGCTTTTGTAACCAATTGGAATATAGAAATTCTTGATCAAATTACTTGACCAGAAGTTGATACAACGATATATCATAATATAAATTAGTGATGATTGGTCAGAGAAGTCGAGCCCAGAGTGATTCAAGCTTGTACAAGCAAATTGGACAAAAAAATTAAAAAACGTGTAAAACGAAATTCAGTTTTAAGATGCTATCCAAACCTATCTCCATGCTCAGGATGTAAAATACCTTTGGCTAATAATTACTATTGACTGAAAGACATGTGACCAAAATGAGTCAAGGCAATCAAGACGGACTACGACAACTTTTTTTTATCAATAGCAGTTTTATCCTCCGATGAGTGGCAATGTATGCAACGACCTGTAACACACAAGATAAAGTTGCATCTTTCCGGATGTTTTTCAGAGTTATTGTTTACCAATAACTTTCAGGCCAGGAAAAAAATTTGGTTACCATCTGCTAAACCTTGGTTCATCAATGAAACGGAATTGCTTTCCAAGCAGCGAGTTGGTATCTGGTGAAGTTCGTCAAATTTGGAAGTCTATACCTTTAGAAAGGACCATGAATTTAGCATATCTCAGATGTCAAGTTATGGCTAGGTGCGTTGCTTTTTTCCTAATATTTCAAATTTCTGCAGGGCAAAATTGCCTCTCGTAGTTGTTCCTGGACTATTCACGAATTAAGGCTAACATTTTGAAAGAATGCTTAGAACGACGAGAGAGTGTGGAAGTTAACAGGAAAAATACCATAATAAAAAGAAAGAACAAGGAGGATAGTGATAGGATAGGAGTTCAGGAAGAACAAGTAAAAGAAGTTGAACAAGAACATGAAGACTAGCAGCTAAAAACGACAAAAAGAAGGTCATGAAGAAGAGCCAGAAAAAGATCGAAAGGGAAAAACCAAAAACAAGAAGATGGAAAAGAACACGATTACAAAAAACAAGAAAAACTAAAGGAACAAAAGGGGTGGGAGAATAACAGGAGAAAAAATAAGTAAAACCGGAGGAAAAAGAGCGTAGATCAAAATAGTCAAAATGAACAAAATCAATTCGAAATAAAAATAAGAACAGGAAATAAATGGAAGAGTAAGCAGAAAATCCGAAAGAAGAATTGGAAGAACGGGAGTGAGAACAGGAAAAAGTATTTCAAAGACAGGAAATGCAAGAGAAACATAGAATGTGACAGAAATAGAAAAAGAATTGAAAAGAAAGGTAAAATAATTGAAAGCACAGAAAGTAAAACAGGAAGGAGAAAAGAAATGAATGAACAGGACTCGGGAGAGGAACAAGAATTGACAGAAGGGAGTGTCAAAGACGAAAATGAATTTGAAATCATAGGAAGTAGAGAGAGAGAGAGAGAGAGAGAGTATGGAGATTTGGAATATCTGCAAAATCTAAATTCACCGTTATTTGTTGACTGGTTGCTATGGTATCGTTTTTGTGAATGACATGCAAATGACATGTTTATTGGAACACCTATCTGGCGAAATTCGTCATATTTGGAGGTCTATACCTTTAGAAAGGACCATGAATTTAGCATATCTCGAAGATGTCAAGTTATGGCCAGGTGCTTTGTTGCAAAAGAGGTGGAAGGAGAGAATAAAAGGAGAAAGAATAAGTAAAGCCGGAGGAAAAAGAACAAAATAGTCGAAAGGAACAAAATCAATGCGAAGTAAAAATAAAAACGGGAACAAATGGAAAAATAAGCAGAAAATCCGAAAGAAGAATTGGAAGAACCGGAAGGAGAAGAGGAAAAAGTATTTAAAAGACAGGAAATGCAAGAGAAACATAGAATGTGACAGAACGCGGAAATGGAAAAGATATCGAAGGCTTCCACGGCCCGAGTCTCTATAATGAGGGTTTCCGGGTGTTGACCGTGTCATGATTAGTAAAATATATACAGTACAAGATAAAAATAAAATGCACAAGATATACAATAACTCGACGTTTCGCCACTAATGTAAGCGGCTTCTTCAGGAGCAAAAGAGGTTAACTGGGTGGGTACCAGAAGGTCACGGTAACTCGACGTGTAAATCACGCTAGAGGCGGAAACCTTCTGGTAGGTGAGGGGCGTCAGAAAGCCACGGTAACTCGACGTGTCAACCACGCTAGAGGCGAAAACCTTCTGACCAAGAAGGTCGAAGAAGGACGTCAGAAGGTTTTCGCCTCTAGCGTGGTTGACACGTCGAGTTACCGTGGCCTTCTGACGCCCCTCACCTACCAGAAGGTTTTCGCCTCTAGCGTGGTTTACACGTCGAGTTACCGTGACCTTCTGGTACCCACCCAGTTAACCTCTTTTGCTCCTGAAAAAGCCGCTTACATTAGTGGCGAAACGTCGAGTTATTGTATATCTTGTGCATTTTATTTTTATTTTGTACTGTATATATTTTACTAATCATGACACGGTCAACACCCGGAAACCCTCATTATATAAGAATAAACCTGAAAGAACAGGGCACGGGATAGGAAAGAGAATTGACAGAATAGAACGTCAAAGAGGAAAATGAACTGAAATCACAGGAAGTAGAGAGAGAGAGAGAGAGAGAGAATATAGAGATTTGAAAATTCTGCAAAAGAAATCTAAATTCACCGTTATTTGTTGACTGGTTGCTATTGTAATATATATTACTGAAAAAAGCTTTTAGCCGGATTTAAAATAATTATTTATTTAGTAAAAGTGAAACATTTACTATTGCAAAAAAATGTTGGGCATACGACGTAAAGAAAGAGTGCTTTTACTAACGTCGTAAGCTATCAGGGGACTAGTCTCGACTCGTCCTGGTATTTGCTTACTCATTCGATAATAATTATTAGAGCATTTTTCCTAACAACATTTTTTCCATAATCGACAGATGAAGTTCCTGATGGCCCGCACGACATAAAGAGCACCGTTTGCGTTGAGATTAGATATGTATACTGTGGTATATGTATTTTGTCCAGACGCATGTATTGATCTTTTCTACGGCCAGGCAATGTCCATATAACGTTGCTCCGACGTAAACAACATCGAGCCAGTTATCAATGAAAACTCAACCGAAATTGCGTTGAGACTGTTCCTGACAAATTTCCTGTTTCCTCCTAGTTTCTTTATTCTATAGATTCATTCTTATTTTTTCCCCGTATACGCTTGAATGTTTACATTCCGTTTTTAATGAACCGACAAAATAATCCACCCTCGTGTATTTTCATTCGTTCAACTCGAAACGTTCGTGGAAGAGTAATTTCGTTCGAGTTCCTGCGGTCGTAATTTCACCCTTTACCAATTGACATTTCAGGCGTTATCTCTGCGTTCTTTTTTTACTTAATCGACCGGTAATGCCAAATCCGCCAAGAGGCAGCAACAGCAGC
This sequence comes from Popillia japonica, assembly GCA_004785975.1. Lineage (NCBI taxonomy): Eukaryota > Metazoa > Arthropoda > Insecta > Coleoptera > Scarabaeidae > Popillia > Popillia japonica. The sequence goes on from SMLS01072699.1 coordinate 26,662, forward strand.
CAAGTTGAAAATTAATTAAATCCTTCGTGACATGGTACATTAGTACAACTCGTTCACTCGACTACCCTGCACGAATGTTAATATTCTACCTTTTGTTTTTTTTTCGCTCTCATTCGAGCCTTCGTCGCTGACATGGAAGTGAATCCTGTCGACTCTTCTTCTTTCTTCTCGCTTTCCCATACGAACGTGCTGCCACCTACCGTTCATGTTCATTTAAATCGCTCGTCTTACTCATTTATGCTGAATCATTGGATTTGGAACAAAACAAACTTCCTTCCGACGTTTCAGGATACGCTTCAACCGATGTTATCGTCGATGAAGTAAAAGAGAATATGAATAAATAAAATCGACAGGGTACTCGTTTTTTGTTTGTCATGTAATTGATTCTATCTCAGCTGAATACTAAAGTTGTTTTCCGCTGTGTGATAGAAAAAGAAAAATGCTTTGTCGTATAAGATTCCTTTGCTTTGAAACAATGCTTTGATCTTATCGCAGAAAACAATCCGTTTTGTAGGGATGTTTTGTTTTATTCGTTGTGTGGTGGTTCCTGTTAATCCTGATATGGTTTATTTTCGGTTAGATTTATTGATTTAACTGCTTGGATTGTTCAAACACTTACAAATAATCGTCTTTTCGTGATATACTATTTACCAATGACTCGCATCATTCTTCAATTTGTCTGGTTCTACTTCTTCAAGGTCAGCTCACAAATTTTCAATGAGAGTTAGATCACCATCTTCTGTATCCAGCAGTTTTTAAGTACCTATGCTCTTGATGATCAACTCTGGGTTTTGTAACTTCTTTTAGGTTGAATAGTACGAGTTTGCCAAATAATATTATTTTACTTTGTTCCTAGATATTTTACGTGTTTCTGGAAAAAGTTAGACGACTTTATTGGACCTGTCATATACTACCAAGCCAAGCTGCCAAAACATGCCATATCGCTCTTTATAACGTATGATATATTGTATCTGTAAGAATACATTAGAAATGTGGTTTTATCGCCACATAATTTGAAAATTTCTGACATCTGTCAAATTATAAATACAAATATTTCTTGCCATTTCAACACCTACATATATCAGGCGTTACTTTTAACAATTTTGATTTTTGGAATCATAAGAATATTTCTGACATCTGTCAAATTCGAGGAATATTATGCGATTTCTCTACAATTTTGAAGCTTCTCTTGAAAACCAAAGTTTTTGCAATTTGGATGTTGCTCTGAATATAATTCTGGTAGCTGCCAAATTGTAAATATGTACAATATGTTCCTTTCGCATATTATTGTTATATTAACTGCCAAAATGCATCTGTCTCAATCAAATTCTAAAAATATTTAATTTCTCCTATTTTGACAGGTACAGATGTCAGTGTTTCTTTAAATCTAAAAGTAATTATTTTGATTTTTAATAGCTGTTAGCCTTTTATACAGCTAGCTCTTGTGTTTGACCAATGTAATTGTCAAAACATATTTGACAGCTACAAAAATGAAAACTGGCTTATGTTTTAAAATTTTAATATCTATCAAGTACAATCAGTTATTGTTTTACGGTGTAGGAATATGTAAACATAAAAGCAGTTCTAGTTATATAGATAATTCGATTGTTCCCTAATTGTTAAATAGGTACAGCATTATATTTTGAAATTTGACAATTATTACTGTCAAAATTAATTTGGCAGTTATTTTTTTATAAGTTTGAGTATCAGAAATACGAAATTAGTAATATAACAGTTGTTTGAAACTCAAACTTTATTTTATACATTTTGAGTATCGGAACAAATACAAATTCTGTCATCCGTCAAATTTTAAAATAGTTATGTTCTGGTATTTTGACACTTGTACATGTGAGTAATTATTCTCTTCATGTTTTTGAGGGCGCATAAAGTTAAAATATGGACATTTAATAGCTCCTAAATGTTACATTATTAGTCAAAATATAGGTATTTTACATCTGTGAAAATGAAAACTCGGTTAAGTTTTAGCAAGTTTTAGCGTCTTTACAGCTATTAACGGATTACCTTGAGTAATTGTAAAAACGCAATTGTTAATATGATATATTTTGAAGTTTGACATTTGTCACTGTCAAAATTAACCTGACAGTTGTAAGATAGAAATTGTTATTGGCAGCAGTGAAACTATTGCATTGTTCGTCATTCTTAATCATATATGTATACGACAAACTGGACAAAAAACATTCGGTAGGCGCAGTGATGTTTGATTTATCTCACGCGTTTGATTTGGTCGATCATGACTTGTTATTGGATAAATTATATAATTATGGTCTCAGGGGTAGAGCCAGTGAATGGATAGAGTCGTATCTACAGGATCGAGTGCAGGTTTTAGAAATTACGGATGGTAACTCTAGATGTTTTTCTAAACCCGTAACTACAACGATAGGTATTCCCCAGGGTTCGATTTTGGGACCGTTGTTGTTTTTAGTTTATGCTAACGACTTATCAGAAAACATTAGCGCGTCTTATATTTGTCAGTATGCAGATGACACATCCGCAGTAATAGCTTCCGAGAATTTGAGTGGGTTGTCCAACCAAGGAAATAATTGCAGAGAAGGTATGTTATCGTGGTCTAACAATAGATTACAATTAAATATAGCAAAAACTAGCGTACTTCAATTTAATCCGATACGAGAATCCGACAACTCCGTATTAGTCAGGTTATGTGGGAGGTCAATTGAGCAAAATGGAACAGCAACATTTTTAGGCTGTATGTTAGATGCTAGACTGTCGTGGGGACCGCACATAACAGATTTGTGTAAAAAGCTGGGATCCTTCCAGTACGCCTTAAGAACCCTAAGTCAAAATGTGAATCGAGAATCGATGCTTATGATTTACCGGGCGTGGATCGAGTCACGTATAAGATTCGGGCTGATTGCGTGGGGTGGCCCGAGCCATGTGAGCCGATTATTCATGCAGCAAAAAAGAATTATACGCATAATGTTTGGGTTACGGGGCAGAGACTCATGTAAGCAGCACTTTATTAAGAATAAAATTTTATCAGTGCCCTCACTTTATTTGTATGAATGTGCTGTGTACACAAAAAGTAACTACTCTGATTTTCTAACAAACAGTCACTACAATACAGCTTATCCTACCAGCGGACTGGATGACTTAAGCATACCCGTACATAGGACGCAGTTGTATAAGCATTCTCCAAGATATAGGTTCCTGATGCGTCAAATTGTATTTTGTTTTTATGTGTGACAGCTGTAGCTGTCAAAACACATCTGATAGCTGCAGAAGTGGAAATCTATTTCATTGCCACCGGCATGAAAATTACAAGATTGTATAAATTAATTGAATGCAAGTTTCCACGGCCGTTGTTTACTACATTCACATTTTCTGAGTGTTGTGCTTACATATTTGGGGTTGAACACCAGGAACACTGTTGTAGGCTCAAGTGTAAAACAAAAAAACTAATTTCGCAAGATACTATCTCTAATTCTGAAATCCAGCGTACAACAGAAACAGTACATTAAATTTCTTTGCAAATAATTATTAATAGTGTTGTATGCACTGCATCAATAGACTACGCTATTCAGGCTGGCCCAGATAACATTTTCCCTAATCAAAATCGATCTTTATGTCAGAGCAATATAACAAATTCACTTTTGTTTCAGGGACAGGCAATCGTACAATTAGCCCGCACAGTACCGGACGTAGTCGTCTTCGGCGTTTGCTCCAAGGCAAAACACGAAGCACTAAAAGCAAATAACAGCCCGATTGACCACTTACTAGAGAGAGGCAGCGATTACTCCAGCGAAATCCGTAAAGTCCAACCGGACGGTGTGGACATTGTATTGGACTGCTTATGCGGCGAAGAATGCAACCGTGGCTACTCTCTGCTCAAGCCTATGGGCAAGTACATCCTGTACGGTTCGTCCAACGTCGTCACCGGCGAAACTAAGAGCTTTTTCAGCGCTGCTCGTTCGGTAAGTCGATCACGTCTTAATATAACGATGGCATTATTACTTCATAAATGCTGCGGAAATAGCCGGGAAAACTTTTTTCTTTGGGGGAAAACGAGGGGAAGCCTGTAGTTGTGATAAAAGAGTACCGAATAAGTAGTAGGTAGGCCGTTTATTAAACGGCGGAAGGGAACAACAGGAAAAGATGAGAATAAGTGCTTAGGGTGTGCTTTCGTGTTAATGAGGGATGTAATAAAATTTATTTTTAGGTTATAATGATAGATATGCGTGCTGTGGATAATGCGGAATATTTTTTATTACATACAGTTTTGCTGCATAAAAAATAATTTATTGCGTTTTATGGGATTCTGTTTAAATTCGTTTTAGTTAAAACATTCCTGTTTATGTTAACGAGGGAGCATGTAAGCTCCCTTAAGCTTCTCTTCCGTACTTTTAATGCTATTAGATTGTGAAGCTTTTCACAGACCATTACCCATTATATAAAATGCCTAAAATGTTGTTCCGAGATCGTTACGCAGATCAGTCTAACTGTCATTAGAAGATCGAAAATAATTCAAACAGATTTGCAAGTCATCACCACTTCAATATACGTAATATATATTCGCTTGTTATAGTGGTGGCAAGTCGATAAAGTATCTCCAATCAAGCTCTTCGAGGAGAATCGCACTCTTTCCGGCTTCAACTTGAGACGATTGATGTACCAACAGGACGGCAGCGATTTCGTACGGAAAGCTGTCGAGAATGTCTTCGCGTTGTACAAGGAGGGCAAAATCAAACCTGTTTTAGATTCCACATGGGCTTTGGAGGATGTGAGTAGTCGTTGATAATTAATTTTGAGTTGTTGAATAATCATTCTTCTTTAAAATGTAGGTTGCCGAGGCTATGCAAAAGATGCACGATCGCAAGAATATCGGCAAGATCATCTTGGACCCCAGTTTAGAGCCAAAACCTAAACCAGCAACGCCAGCTAAAGGAAAGAGCAAAGAAGATAAGAAGAAGCAATCTTCAGAGGAGAAGAAGGACAGCGAAGAAAAGAAGGAGGATGAGAAGAAAGAAGAGAAGAAGGAAGAAGAAAAGAAAGAGGAACCAGCTACCAACGGGGATTCAGCAGGCGATTCTGGTATGCGATCAAAATGATACGTGCATGTGCTATAAAAATTACCATACTACATATTATTTAGTAATTTAGATGCGTGTAAAGTGTTTTACGACTTTCTTACTATCATTTCCTCAACAAATGCTGGGATGCTAAATACTGTCATTTTTTGTCGAAAGCTATTTTTGTTCACAGTAATATTCTGGAAAGGAATTCGGCAAAGTTTGTGAATCTTGCAAATTCTTCAATTCTTCTATATCTACAGTTCAGTATCGTGAAGTTGGAGACCCCAATGGTATTCTGAATTTTGGTGGTAGAAGTTGTTGTCTACATGAGAAATGTGGTGTGTACAGGGTGTCCCGCATAGATTTCATAATAATGCACTGTCGTGTTCTTTGGTCAAGAAGAAACAAAAAAGTCCTACTAACATATGCGCAAATGCATAGTTTCCGAGATAAACACTGTTTAAGAAACGTTTACGACAAAAGCAATAAACAATCAATTAAAAACTAAAATAAACTATTACAAAAGATGTTCAATGTGCCTACCATTTTCTTCGATGCATGCACGAATTCTTTTCCTGAAAGAGCTTCGCATTCGTTCAAAAATCCCGGGAACTTGCCTGATTTGGTGAAAAGCATAGTTAATATCATTTCTTAAATCATTTAAGTCATGGATTGGTTGAGAGTAAACTATTTGTTTTAGATAACCCCATATGCAAAAATCAGGCGGATTTAGATCTGGCGAACGAGGCGGCCATGGTACCGGACCCACCACGCCCAATCCAGTTATATCCGAATGTTTCGCTTAAGTAGTTCCTTACTTGTACGGAATAGTGTGCGGGTGCGCCATCATGCATAAAATATGCACTTCGACGAGTTTGTAGCGGCATATCATCCAATATTGCTTCCAATTCGTTTCGTAAGCATTGAAGGTATGCATCTCCTGATGGAAGCCTGTTTGGAAGAAAACGGGGTCCTAGTAATTGACTTCCTATAACTCCGGCCCAAACGTTGTGAGAAAAACGTCTTTGATGACCTATTTCAACTATTGCATGGGGATTTTCATCGCTCCATATGTGCGCATTGTGGTGATTAAAAATCCCGTTTCGCGTAAGAGTGGCTTCGTCGGTAAATCAGACATTCGCCGAGAAATGAACGTTCACTTGTTCATGAAGTATAGCCCAACTACAAAAAGCTTCTCTGTTTTGACTGTCTCCTTCGGTTAAAGCTTGCACTTGTTGATAGTGAAAGGGGTGTAAAGACTGCTCTTTAAGAATTCGCCAAACAGTGCTTTTACTCGTATTTTCCACGGCAGAAATTCGTCTTGTACTGGTTGTTGGATCTTGTTCAACCCTCCCCAAAATTGCTTCATCCAATTGCATAGGTCTAACATTTGCTCTTTCCCTGGTTTCTTTCAATTTTACGCTTCCAGTCTCTCGAAAACGTTGGAAAACTCTTGCAAACATTTGGTAGTGAGGCAAATTTCTGTTTGGATATCGCTCTGCATACAAACGCGATGCTAGCAATGAATTTACATCAGCTAAACCATAAACAAAAACCATATATACTAATTCTTCTATAGGATATGTAATCGGAACCATGATAACTGACAAGTCTCTGAAGAAAGTCAAATTAATATACGTCAAAAAATTAAATTTAATAAACATAAATAGTAAGCCTACTTAATGTTCGGATTTTACAAGTTACTTAAGTCAGTACATACATATCTTGTGATTCAAAATTAGTGTTTATCTCGGAAACTATGCGTTTGCGAATATATGCTTATTAGGACTTTTTTGTTTCTTTTCGACCAAAGAACACGCCACTGCATTATTATGCAATCTATGCGGGACACTCTGTATACATAATACACTTATACTCTGTTGGTATTAAGGTATTGTACTTTATTTTTGCTGCAGCAGGTTTGGTTGGTACGTTTGAGGAAAGGTTGGCAACATTGTAACTAACAAAGCTATTACCTTTTTCTAGTTTGGCATTCTTAATTGTAATAAAGAAGTGCTGAACGTTTGTAAAAGACGATTGCCACATGTTTGCTATGGAAGTTTTCATGTCTACTACAAATTTAGGCGAACTATATTTGGTATTGGTAAGAATCTCCACTATTAGTCTCAGCAGACTATTGGGTTTTCAAATCTTTGGTAACACATGGACATATAGAAGCTTGCTATAAAGCGATGTAAATCTATATCTTATGATTGGGTTGCAAAACTAGGATTTGTATTTACACAATTAGTATCAGTTGTCTATAAAATTGGTACTACTCATGCTATCCAACTGAAATTCTAGGAACGAGTTATTAGATTCTTCCCCTATTACCTACTCTGTAGTGTCAATACATAAGCAGTTGTTAAGTAGCAATTTGCACGATAATATAAAATTAGACGAGGATACGAGACTGGATAAAAATAGCGATGAACGTGTTGAAATATTGTTTTTTTTTGTAAAGTTGATTAAAGTGTGACGGATGTGCGGTGGATCTTTTATGTGCTGTGTTACTCTTTTTCAGTAGTATAAGCTCTGTCCGAAGAGTAAAGAATTGCATATCAGTCATGCTTCACCAAGAGTAATATAAGTTCATAGAATACCATCATGGAATACCAAAAACTATCGTACTTCACAGTATTAGCAAAGATTTGAAGAAATGGAATTTCTCACACACACGATACATTAAAATGATTGAAACCCAGTCGAATCTACTGTTATAAGTGAACAAAGTTTGCATATGATTCTGAAATAAATCACCAAAGTGTTGGGTGAGCCTCCAAAAATTCGACACTAGCAAAAAACAGCGGATTTAAATTTTTTAAGGCATTGACCATAAACGACTTATTCCTCACCATCTCAATGAAGCATTCACAGTATTAATGTGAATGCTTCATTTGACTAACAAGTACAGAATCGTCTCTGCAAAGGAATTTCCCAAGTTATAGAGAGTCGCACTTTTCTTCTTTTGCATATTGCGGTGATTAGGACTCAATTTTTTGCCAAAAAAAGGGTGTCTGTGCTTGATCACCCACCGCACTCGAGTGATCTAAGCTTGACTACTTTCTATTCTGCAAACTATAGATGGACTTGTGATGGAACCATTTTGCGTCGATAGATAAGCTAGAAGAACTCGTATGCCCAAGTATGTTACTTCTTTTGACTATAAAAGTTTTAAAATTTTTATTTGTTATCTCACGTGTTTTATTAGCCACAGCCCTAAAATTTATAGAATCTACTACATATGCAATAATTGTTTTATAGTATATACAGGTACTGGAATCCAGCCTTTATAAATTTAGCTGTTTTGACCTCTTTCTGGCTATGCTCGTGATAATTTAATTGTCTTTGCTTTAGAAGATGTGTGCTTCTATAGTAAATGTACTACCATCTTTATTGCTGATAGAATACTACTGATGCTATTCTGGTTGAACTGTTTACTACATATGTATTTTTGTTAAATCCTTGTTTCTAACTGTTATATAAAATATGACTGAATCAGACTCCTTTGATGTGCTTTTGTTGTACCACCTTAAACTCATCAACATGAACAACATCAAGGCCTATAACTCTCCTAGTTCTTTAAAATGTAATCTCTTGCCTGCAAGTCCTCATTAGTTCTTATCTTTTGATGATTTATTTTAATAAATTTAAGATTTGTATGGTGTTGGTTCTTCACAAATTGGGTTTGGGATTTTGTTTCTTGTTTTCTATTCAAAACTACCAGCCGATATCTGCAATATCTCCAAATATGTGGCTGACTATAATTTCCAGAGTGAACTCTTTTTCAGCAATGTTTTGTCTTTTTTACTTACTTAGGGAATATTTCTCCGACATAGTTTTGGACATCAATCTTGATGCTCCGCAAATTTTATGCATGTATCTTCACGCGTTAAGATTATACAGGCTGTGCTCGTCAATTATGAGCACTAGTGTATATTTAAATTTTCTTTCAGTTTCACTTAGTTTATAGCTAATACTTTTAAAAATTCAAAAATTACAATGTACTCTGTACTCATCGATCCATAATGTTTCTTTTTTTTTAATTACAGATTCCAAGGGAAAGGAGAACTCAAGTTGAACTTCCCAATTTAATATTCCAGTTATTGAACTTTCAGAATCGGTTTAACAAAAAAAAACATGTCCTTTCATTATTATATGTACGTCTACAAAATAAACACTATATATTATGATACCTAATCACATTAATATTAATATTCGTTTGTTTAATTGTATATTTTTCTATTTTTCTTTTGTTTAGCAGTAAGTTTTTTGCTTGATTGTATAAGTCACACTTTTCCTTGTTTATATACGTAAAATATATCTAACAAACAAAAACAAAGAAAGGCCGGTTATAAGATCTCGTCTGTTTAAAAAAAATGAATTCCGTGCTGTGTTTATCTTTTAATTTTGTATAAAGTATGAATGAATCGTAGTAGAATATAGGAGCGTTGTTAAGGACACAAACAAAAGAAAGTTAAAAAAAAAGAATTTACAAATACCGAATTTGAATCTTTTAATATGTCATTGTATGTGTAAGTAATAGCTGTTAGTCCTTTTTTTCGTGTAATTTTAGTAATTTTATTTAGACACATTATTATTATTATTATAGAGTAGTATACAGATTTGTCTAGTTCAGTTTATTTTATATCATATTACTATAGTTTTAAAATTAGAATTTGTTTCTATAAGCGCGCTTTCTTGACGAATTTAACAACTTATTTGTGAATCCACATTTTCTATAATTAGTATAATTATATAAATGTACAAGATAATTAATAAAAATTTTAAAAAATACTTTAAAGAAGGGTGTTAAATCGTGGAGAAAATGCGAAATAATTCGTTTGGTTCACCATCTCAAAAAAAAAAATCATATCCAATTACGTGAAACTACGACCAAAAAATGATAGAAGAAACGTAGCGTTTATAAAAAGAACGATATAGTAAAAAAAAAGAATATTTTTTCATGCTTAGTTAGACTTTTTACAAATATGAGAGAAATACGACGAGTAGCTTGTAACTCTAGTGGAACAAAATAATAATTAAAGAGAAAAATACAAAGAGAATTGAGAATTTTCTATAAACTTGTTTGGAAACTTGAGAAGAAGAAAGATGCTTTTTAATTTATTACGGGGCATATCAATATAAAAAAATTAATCTAACGAGAAAAATCAGGAAAGACGGAACTTCTTATATAAACGAAACTCGCACACTAAATCATCTTGGCTATTTTACCGAAGTGTATCGTAGTTGAAATTGATGTTTTCGTCTTTTTTTTACAATCTGACAGCTGTCACACAAACATTTTGATCTATGATCTTGGTAGGAATATGTAACTACATTCACTTCGTAACAATAGCCAATGACTACATCTAAGTAGCTTTTTTAACAGAGTAAGAATATTTTGATGATAATTTTTTTTTCTTACGAATTTATACAACTTTCTATAAGCTCTATACATTCATAATGACGTTTTTACTATTTACTTACATATATCACTCCCCCCTTAAAAAAAGAACAAAAAAAATTGCGCTAAATGTGGCTCAAAATACAAAACAAAATACAAAAAAGTAATTAAAATTGTTATATTCTTATCTGAAACGGTAAAAATGTAATAAATTTAAACTAGATATACAATTAGTTATATATATTATAAATAATATAAAGTATAAATTGCTTCTTAAATATTTTTATGCTAATAATCTTGAAACAAAATAAAAAAACTCAATGTCTAACAGCCTAAATGTCTCTAGTTTGTAAAATAATATTTCCTTCAGAATCTGAGATTATTTTTCGCAGGAAATGATTATTTTCGAATTATTCCGCATATTACGATAAAATAGAAATGGATTTTCAATTTAGTTTTGATTTTATTGTACGATAATAAACCCAAACATATTAAACTTAGATATAGGAAATGTTAGGCTAGGTTGTTTATAATTGATAAGTTTGCATGCGATTTAAAACGTTGCATATTTTATTTTTAAACTTTCATCGTTCGTTTTTAAATGTTAAATCAAAGAAATTAAAGTTTTAAAAGATCACAAGAAATAAAATCTGCAATGTTGCCTGTTCGAGGTTTCGATTATAAATGTTTGTCTTCGTTTATACTCTTATATACCTTATTATTAAAATTGCATGTGTTGTTTCGTAAAATTCATATTATTATATTTAAGCGAATTTAAAACGAATCGAATCTCCATTTCTTCGAAAATCGGACAAATTTACCGCTAAAATTGGACGATATTTTTATCTGTCAAAATTAATGACAGACAAATCGAACATCACCAACTTCACGCGGTGAATACAACCAACTCACATTGTCACTAATCAGAAAGTTACTGCGGTAGACATTTTCGGAAATAATCGCTATTAATAGTTTTCAGCGAACAATTATCTCCGATTTGAATGAAATCTGTACTGTACCTACAGTGTTTTGTATATGTAGATCGTGTGCTCTTATATATTGATGATATATTATATTTTTTCATATTTTTTTAATATTATCGCAAGATTTTTCTTCTTCATATCTCTGATATCTTTAATGATAACGAGGCCACGGCAGTGAACGAGTTTTGCTATAATCATTTCCTTTTTTTTTAAAGAAAGCTTATTCTCTCGTATTTAAGGGGTGCTTCAATTCTCGTTTTTAACAAATGGATGATGTACGAATTAAAGCAGTAAGAATAGAATAAACGCGTGTATTTTCGTTTCCATTTCCTTGCTTATCACTATCGATCAAAACTCTTCCGACTGTTAACGTGGAACTCGGGATTTTTTCTTTGAGAAAATTGTACGTAATTATATTATTGTAACAATAGATTACTAGAGTGTATAAAGGAATGGAACAGGGCTGGAAATAAAGCATAACGGATTGATAGAAAGACCACGAAATGCAGAACTGTTTGTTTATAAAAATTAGTTGCTTTAATTATATTAATCTAAGACTGATGTGTTACACTGCGCATTTGTTTATTGTTTAAAAAGCCTGTATAATAAAAAAATGTATAATTAAAGGATTTTGTTTTGATTTGGACCTTTCTATAACGCAGCGGATTTTTCATTGATCGAATTTATCGAAAATGAAACGGATAAAACTTATCTTGAGTGGCATGACGTACTCATAATTTTGGATGGGTTATTTGTAAATTTTGCACACAATGTAATCGTTAATTTCAATATTTTTTGTCAAGTTTTGGGAGTTATGTATGTGTCTAGTATTTGTAGTACAAAATCTTATCTTAATTTATTATTAAGTACAGCTAGATGACAGTATGAGTGGCATGATAGCCAAGATGTTATTTGTAGACTTTAAATGCCATTAATGATTAAGTATTTAAACAAAATAGTGTTCTATTTATGATACTGATGGCACGTTTAGTTAATTTGAAAGATCCATATTATGTCATGTAGAACTAATCTACGCTTACCTTATCAAGACGACGAAATATCCAGTTTTGCACTCACTTTATTTCAATATTTAATTGCGCCAGTTCTAGCGTTAATAATCGCCCGTATTCTTATGGGCATTTTAGCGACAGGCTTGATGGTCGCTCAAATCAACTCAATTGGATTTAGATGGTGGTGAACACATTCTTTTATTTCACTTAATGGCACTCTTTTTATCATCCCTTCCCAAAGACAGGATCCGCAATTCACAAACATAGTCCGACAGCTATTTAATGACTACGGCGCATCGCCACCGGTAGCCATCTACTTTAGAGTTTGCAGCCTGTGATTGTTAAATAATGTTGAGGTATATAATCGGCTTCAATACTTCTGAATACAGAGCTTTTATTTAGAATCAAAACCCACGTTACCTCTGACGTAAGATGTAAATATTATGTTGGTAACGAATTAAATATTCCTAACCTTTCTAATCAGAAGTCGCAGAATAATACAGTGAGAGTCTAAATAATTGAGTTGATTAACCTGATTTTTGTTATAAAATTGTCATTTTACGAATAATTTCATGAGATATGCAGTGGCTGGTCTTCTGTAATTACTTCGTTTACGTATGTATCATCATTACTAATCGTAACATGATACTATCAACATTGCTATCAAATGCACAATACACAATAAAAGAAGGAGCAATAATATATTTGCTTAGGCAATAACGGAAACCATATTCAGCACTTATTGTAATTAGCTTTTTTACTTACTTATGAACTTGTGATTGATTCTTTGCAATATAGACCCAACCTGTCAAATTTTAATTGTCAATTTGTAAATAAAAATTTCTGCAGGAATTTTATTTTTAAATATTACCATACTGTTAAATGGGTTGCATATCTAACAGAAGTAACCGGGGTTGTAGTATTAAGTAAAAGCACTGTAGAGTCTGCTATGCGTTTTATCATGACACTGTCATGGCGCGTGAAAATTATATAAACAGATCTAAAAATATCCATCCCAGATACATTCATAAGTTGTTTTCTACATACACTTTCTTAAAAGAATATCCCATAACCTAAATATCCAATGGACGGAAAGAAATATGGCCACGTGATGCGATCAACATTTTCATAACTAATAGTTTATACCTATGTGAGGCCTTCTTTAATCATACCCATCGTAATTTACAACCAAAACGTCAGCGTCATGTCATATATTTGACAGTAGGTAATAATATGCTTTACATTACTTCTTCTAACGCACCAAACTCCAAACTACGATTTGTACAATTTATTAGGCATGTTTTTATTATTTCGGTATTAAAA
>SMLS01072700.1:0-41016 GCA_004785975.1 Popillia japonica
TAAAAGACTAATACATTACCCTTCCAAATTGAAATTCCCCGCCGTACAAACATCATCGATATCGTGTTTTTCCAAGCCCACCTTGGCAATTGCAACTGGTTGACTCAAGGCTCTGCAAGGGTATTCCCAAAGAGGTTGCGCCTCAACATTTTCATCGCTTATAGACGAAGATATCTATAAATACAACACAAAGTATTACTAAATATTTACGGAGAAGTGAGGAGTTCGTTCATGTAAAAAAAGCCGCCGCATGTAATGTGGTGGATATTAACAATTTGACAACGTTTTAATAAGTAGTAGAATAAAAGACATAGGTACCGCGCTCATTAAAGAATTACAACATTCGCGTCAAGATTTCCAATGACTCCAACTTAAATGAATCAAATCCTTTTATTGTTACTAGAATCTCTACATATAAGGAGAACTTTATGCCCAATTTATTTTAGAAGTTAAACAAAGCAAAAAAAAATCAAAGTGGATAAATAACCAAATTGGATGGAAACTGTTGCTTGTGTCAGCTTGTTTGTTTTGAAAGCTAAACGGGTCACATGGAATAAGCGACAATTTGAGTGGAATCGGCTTTTCTATGTCGGCAAAAATAGACAAAAGTACAAATCGTAGAGAAGTAGTACAGAATTGTGCTTCTTTTTCTTTTTTGCAGTTTCCTGCAGAGTTAGGTAGTTCAACTGAATGGTTATCAGAAAACTGACAACAAGGACTGAGAGAAAGGCCCTCCAATAAGAGCGGACTCGAGCTGGTATACAGACGGCTCCAAAACTGAACATGGCGTAGGAGCCGGTATATACGGAGGAAAGTCTAGGAAGGCTCTCCCGATAAGCTTCAGCAAGGACACAACGGTCTTTCAAGCTGAGGTAGCAGCAATCTACCATTGCGTTAGAGAAGTGGAAAGATGGACCGAGTTCGGTAAAAGCGTCGCCATCTTCTCGGACAGCCAAGCAACACTTAGCGATTAACTCAGCAAGTGTTGACTCCAAACTGGTTTGGGACTGCGTTAATTCCTTAAACGAGGTGGGTTCTCAAAGGTACCTAACTAATTTTGGGCTGGGTTCCCAGCCACAAGGGCGTGAAAGGCAATGAGATGGTAGACGATCTGGTCAGACAAGGTTCGTCGAGGCAATTCGTCGGGCCTGGCCCATCCTTCGGCACCACCAAATCACAAATCAGGAAGTCCATCAAGAAATGGATACATAATAAGTCCAGGGAATGGTGGCAAAGATCACCTGGGCAAAGACAGGCAAAGGAGTTCCTAAAAGAACAGAAACCTGAATTCACTAGAGACCTGCTGGACAAAGATAGGAAAACCGTCAAAATGATAGTAAGTCTGTTGACAAGTCACTGTAGACTAAATAGGCATATGTACAACATATGCCTAGCGGAAGATGCCATATGGAGATTCTGCAAGGAGTAGGAAGAAACCCTAGTCCATGTACTGTGCCACTGCGAAGGCCTGGCAAGGACAAGGTTTCTAATTTTGGGCACAGAGTACCTATCCCAGAGCACAGAGCAGAGCAGAGAATACAGGAGCCGCTCTCAAGGACGTTAAGCTTCATAAAGAGGGCAAAGTTAGAGGGCGCCTTCTAGGATTACTGGGGATCTGAATAGACCTGGAAGGTCGCGGTGAAAGAGGCCCCTAATGCCACCCCTAATCTAATCTAATCTAATCTATCAAAAAACTGTCTTGATATAGATCCAGATGGCACGGGTGTAATCATTGGCAATACTACAGCGATTAAACAAGGAAGTGGAAAAGATCTTCATAAAAATTATGACGAAGAAATGCAGAAAGAGGGAGATAGAGAAATTGAAGTGAGGCAGTGGATTGCGATAATATGGAGCTAATTTCCTACAAAAAGCTGTCACTTTTAAACACAATTATTTTGAAACACTAACCACGTTGATGTCTTTAAGAATGATGAATAATTTGTCAAAAATACCATCACAGCAAAGTTTAAACAAAGAAAATATACAGAGAGTCTAAGGTCAACTGCTCCAGGTTGGCAACGCTAGATATAATTTGGTAAACCTGTAATATTGCCTACTTCGAGTGATTAGCTTCATTCTTATAATGTTTACTTTACGTTTTTGTGTTACCAACCTGATGCACTTCGAGTTGAACTGAACACTTTGTAATTTAAACCCAATTCTGCACAGACATAGTTCCTGGTGAGGTAATATTCACATTTTTTTTTTTCACAAAAATGGGAGAAATAATTTTTAGTAGCGCTAACAGAAAATATTGCCTAGCTAGGTTAATTCCCAAAAAAATACAACTATGCTTATCTTTTATTTATATTAGAAATGATTAAAAACATTATTTATTGTTCTTATTGATAATCCTACATGTCAATATTTTCTTTACTGCTAAGCATCTTTTACGGGAATGGCTTTACGAGTTGTCCATTAATATTGTCAAACTGTTTCATTGAAGATATTTCGAAACGAAAACTGGCTTTAAGTGTTTGTAAATACATTTGTTTTAGTTGATTTTTGTTTTTTTGACCTACTAATGAAATATATCGCCAATAACAGATAATAGATAATAGATAGGTAACCTTTAAGTATCATAATTCCGTCATTAATGATTATTATAACCACATGTATTAATATATTCTTGCGGTTAGGTATACAAAGTGCCCTATTCGAAGTGTACCATGCTGGCAACACAAACATCCCTGCCTCGTAGAAAAATAGCTCACTTTTATTTTTATAGGTTGGGCTGCATTAAATTAAACCCTCCCACGGCTATCATATATAGTCTTCAGTGTTATTATTGTATTTACGTTTTTGTTAGTGATTCTATCTTTTTTGAGTTTATTTCGTTAGTCTGCTGTCTGTAATTATTGTAAAAGCTGTCTGTTTCAGACAATGTCGTTCACATTACAACAAAATATATTTATTGTGATGGCAAAATTTCGAAGTGCTACATTGCCCGAAAATGGAGACTGAGAATGTTCACTGCACAATGAATACGTCGCAGGAAAGATGGACGAGTAGCACACTAAAGGTAGAATGGACAAGAAGACTAATACTGAACATAGAAAGATGGGTCAAATGTCAGCATAGAAGAGTGGACTACTACCTCATGCATGTATTGACAGGATATGGTATGTGAAAAGGATGACAAGTCCTGTATAGACAATTATAGACCCATATCTATTTTGTCCAATTTTGCAAAAGCTTTTGAAAGCATTATCTATTCATGTTTATATTATAACACCAAGAGTTATATATCTGCTCATCAACATGGTTTTGTTCGCGGTAGGTCTACAGTCACAAATTTAGTATCAATCACGCAATTTATCAGCGAGCAACTTGATGCTCAATGGCAAGTTGATGTAAAATGTACAGATTTCAGCAAAGCGTTTGATATCATTGATCATGGTATTCTATTGCAGAAACTATCAACTTATGGGTTAAGCTCATCGTTATTATCGCTTTTACGATCGTATTTAACACAGAGAACTAATTATGTCTTCTACAATGGTTATAAGTCATCGGATTATTGTCCTTAATCAGGGGTACCACAGGGGTCTCATCTAGGCCCGCTTCTGTTTGTCTTATATATTAACGACTTACTTACTTCATTATCCTGTCCAGTACTTGCTTACGCTGATGATTTAAAGATATATCTTTCCATCAAATCGTCGAATGATGTACTTTGTCTACAACAGAACTTGGATACTATAACCCACTGGTGCTTGGAATTTAAATTACAGCTAAATATCAATAAATGTTCGTTTGTTTGCTATGCCAGGAAAGTAAGTTTTATTGATTCTGTATATGAAATAGATGGCAATATGTTAACACGTTCTTATACAGTCAAAGATCTTGGTGTTTTATTTGACTCCCGCCTTTCTTTTGTACCGCACATAACTAATTTATCTATTTCGAGTTCAAAAACACTAGGCTTTATATTACGCTCATCTAAATTCTTTAGAAACATTTCTTTGATAAAAACCTTATACTTCACCTTTGTTGTCAGCAAGCTTGAGTATGCTTCTGTGGCATGGTATCCGCACTACATCTATTTACAATTATCTATTGAAAAAGTTCAGCGCCGTTTCTTAAAATATCTTTCCTTCAAACAGGATAGCTCTTACCCTGAGAGAGGAATCGATTATACCTCGCTCTTAGTAAGGCATGGCGTGACATCACTGGAGAGCAGACGGAGAATACATGGAGTCAGGTTTTTGTGGAAGATCATCTGATTGTCCTTCTCTTCTTTCCAAAATTAATTTCTTTGTGCCTCGCATTTCCTCTCCTTCTTCCCCCACTTTTACATATCCATTTTCCCGGACTAATTTGTTACAACACTCTCCGCTGTTTACTATGTGTCGTCTGGCCGACATATATTATGGAGATATGTTTTATAATTCCATCAACGATTTGACGTTAAGTTGATCTCAATTATTCTTGGCTTTTCTTTTTTTCCCCTTTTATATATTTTTTAATATTGTGTATGTTAGGTAGTATTGGATTATTGCAGTTGTAAGAGTTTTGTATTTGTGTACCTATAATTTGTATTTTTACCCTGTAATTATTATTATTATCTTGAGAGCACACTGTGGAGCATACATACTGTATTTCCATGTGGCCGATGGATTGATGCGAGGGAAGTGGTAGAAAGAGAATTTTATAAAAATGATGCTATAATTCAAATGAAGACGAAGGAAATCGATGAAACACAAAGACAACAACGTGAAGGTTAGAGCTCAGAGAGTATAAGAGGTAGGATCCACGGCGCATTCATGATGTTTATGTCCGCCAAGATGGTTCCATAAAATGTGCCAGGTGCACTGATAGGGTGGGTTTAGTGGGTAGAAAGAAGCTACAATTATTGAGAATAGAAAGATTGATAAAGGTTTTTAGAATTTTTATTTTAAACATGTTCAAAGTAATGCAATTAACCATTCTTTCTTTCTATAGTCTAAAGGCGTTTAACCAGTTGTCTTTAACTATCAAAAAACACTTAAGGGCGATGTCAATCTCTTCTTATAACTGGAACCTTTCCTTCTCAAATATTTTTTGAGCTCAAAAAGTAGCCAGAATTCACATATCGCCAAATCCAATTTTCCTTGTGAGAATCCAGTTTTTAGATAGGCTTCTATCATTGCATAAATAATGCGGTTGTCCTTTTACAGCATCTTCTTCACAGCAGGAATGTTTTCGGTGTTAACAGCAGTTAAAGAAGACCAGGTTCTTTTCTATGTACCACTAGCTTACAACCTCGCTCAAATTCTTTATACCATCTATCTATCCGAAAGTTCTCTCGTAATAATTCCGTTCTTTCAATAACAGAAGCTTACTCTATGGACTATCTCTCAGACATTATTCAACCGAATTGCATAAACTAAACTGCAATTGACTGGGTTTTTCAATTCATTAACATTAACTTAAAATAATAAGATAGAGATTATAACCAATTCGTGTGAATCTATAATGATAATGAGAAAAAGAATCAAAGAAACAAAACAACATACATTTTTTTAATTTCATCCACAGTTACCTGATGTATAGATATCTGGATGATATTTTTAAGATAGGAATCCCACCTATTCTGTCTGTCGCGATTATACCTACATATATAAAAATAGATTCCATGATTTAAAGTTTCACAAAAGGAAAACTGATGAATAGTAGGTACTATAATTCTTATTTCATATTTTTTCAGATAGATTAAGTACAATTCATTTTTAGTATTACAGGAAGAAATAATAAATTGCGCAATGTCGTTTCGTAACAAAGATTACAGCAGCTATTAATTTTACTGAAACACATACAAACGGAGTAGGTAATTGAATTTAACATAAAATTTATCACCAACCATAAAAATAAAAAAAATATTACAATGGGACTGCATACGCATTGAATGAATATTGTTTCTCTTAGTCAGAAACTCAAGATTCTTCTCGAGAATTTTTTAATTTATTGAATTTTTTATATGCAATGTTGTTTACTTACTAGTTCCATTTTAACGAAAAGTATTTTAAGAAGTGGATTTCCTGCAGATGTCTCATTCTCAAAGATTTCACATTAAAAAAAATACACCTGCATAAAAATGCCAATGTGTCATCAAACCAATATGAAATTAATGCTTGAAGTGTTTGGAAAGTAAACAAAATTATGGTTAATCCATAAATTCTTAATGACTCAAATTGGGCAGATAAACACGTATAATTCTATTCCCCGCTGAAAAATAATATCTAATTAAATTATTTATATGCATCTACAACCTGCACAAACAATTTAGTGAACACATATTTGACCTTGCTGTATTTATGCTCAAAGTTTTCAATATATGTACTACACACATGTAAATAAATTCCCAAAAACTTTACGGATACAAAACCATCGGTACAAATATTTAACTTTTATTTCAAAGATATTGCTAAGTTGTAAATGTAGGACAGATCGGTATTAATTAATTCGTGGAGGTTTGGAAATTCCATTCTAAAGAATTTCTGCAACATGCTGGCTATTCCTGTACACACAATATACCTATTTGGAAATCTAATAAAGCTATCTTATGTGTGTCTATAAAAGTATGTACAAATTTAAGAATATATAAAAATTATTTATATTTGCTCACTGGATGATATAAACTGATCTACTGCAGAATCATTTCTGCTGTTATAGGAAAAAACATGGTAAAAAACTTACTCAAGAGCTTACTTTAATAAAATTCAGGCGTGATTAAATTATTGTGACTAATACTTAAATTTTCAATATCTGTTCTAAAATTGATCGCTATATTCACTTTTTTAATGTATATCATTTCATTTATATCTTAATATTTTTAAAATCAAAGTTATGTCGTAATTGTTTAGAATGCTTAAACGAAGTAATTTCCGCAGTTATGTTATGTGCTAGAGTGTACTGATAATTATAGAGGCGTTTTTTAAATATTGTCTAGTTTGACCTATGTAACATTTGTTACAGTTCTTGCAGTCTAATTTATATACGACATTACTTTGATCTCAGTTTGTATATTTGTAATTAATTGTGTTATTGTTAGCTGTAAATTTCATATATGTATGTAGTATCTGTCTTTTTAAATTCGGATTTAATTTTGTCACTTATGTATGCAATGGTATGATTTATGTATCTTACAATTTCATTTAGTGCCTATGTATGTAGTAGATTTTATTTATTCGTATTTTTTCGAAATATTAAATTTATGAATTTTATGTAGGTTATATGTACCATAATTTCGAAATTCAGAATTACTTATTGATTAGTGATTATTATCACTTTGAATTTCGTTTATTAGATCTTTTTTTAAATTAAAATAAGTATCTTCATCATTTAGTAATGACTTCATTTTGGTTACACCATCATTTTTTTACATTACAATAGTTTTTTCTTCATTACCATCTTTAGTAATTGTAATATCCTTATTTTTTAAAAACCGTTTAATTTCGTTTAGCATACGATTTAATTCAGTATTTTTGTTTTTATTACTATTTCTATTTTGGTAATTGGAAATTATATTTACTAATCTCTTCCATAATGTGTTGTGTGTACGTTACTAAATTTTTAAAATATATGTTTCTATATTGCAAATTAATTCGTTTAATGATATTTTATCATCTACTAGAAATTTTGGCCCTAAACTGATAATTAGTTTTACTTTGTGAGGAATTACTACATATATCTGTTCGATTTATTATGCAATCTTCTTGTAAGATTAGATAATAATTTTTATTATTTTCTTTTAATAGACTTTCTTTTTAAGCTGCTATTTCAAATCTTATTTAAATTTCTTTGAAAATCCGAATCTACTTTATGAAAAAGTTCATAACAATTCTTAAATGAGATTCTTTATTATTCTAATTAACTTACTTTAGACAATTGTTACTTATTAATATTATATGAAATGATAATAAAATTTAGAAATACCGAAACGGTTATACGTAATTATGAATTAATTAGATTTCCTGTAGTGTCATTTTTCACAAATATACCTAAATATACCAATTTATACATACATATTACATACGCATTTAATTCCAATCATGGTAGACTAAAATTTACATTTGAAAACGAAAACCAAAATTCCATAAATTTTGACGTAATTGAGAAAAATAATGCAATTACAATTAAGTAAAGATGTTTTCAATATTGCAAAGTACATATTTGCATTAGATATATTTCTTTGGGAATAAAATTGAAACTACGATAAATGGATATCCTTTTTTTAGTGCAAGAAGATCTGTAATTGGGCTAAACAAATGATCTTATCATAATTATACATATTTTTGGGTTAAATAAATATAGTTTTACTAGGATTTGGCACATTTGTTTGATTCGGGAACTATTTTATCTATATACATACATATCTATATGTAAGTATACATACATAGTTGCAAACAATTCCGGAGTTGTTAAGAAAAAAAAATAGAGAACAATAAAAGGTTATTCATTACCAAAACGGCAGATCTACATATCTTTCACTGTATTTTAGACTTCTTAGTACCACAAAAAAGCAGAATTCATACCATAAAAATGAGAGATCAATTACATAATAAGTTGCTTTACACCAACATTTTTATTATTTTAATTTTATTAAAACTATAAAACTCGTAAGTAATATCATTATTACCGATTGCAGACTCAGAGGAATTTAAGATTGTAGTTTTGTTATTTAACTTAATCTCTGGATTAACTAACGTTTCCAATTCTTACAAGATATGAAATCATTTAGTCCATCATTTAAGAATTTATCCGCATTTACATACGGTTATGAAATGTAGTGACTAAATGTTAAAAAATTATCCAAACGAATATTATGCAATATTTCTTAAAGATTTGTTTTCGCTACTAATAAATTTTACATAATTTTCCAATTTACAATATATTATATATTTAAATAAAAATAAGTGAAGCCCCAACATTGTTAATAATGAAATTCTATTCGGTATTCAATAACAATCATTTTTCTTGTTTTTCAGAGAATATTACATTTTCTGATCGAAATTTTAAATACATATTATATTATGTTAAGAAATTTGAATTTGTATTGGCGAATTATCAAAATTATTTATAATTCTACTACTATACTCACTACACCAGTCTGGTGGCGCCATCTACTAAGTAGTAGTTGAAATTCACTTATAGATTGAGAATAAATTGAAATTTGTATATTTAAATCGTTTCTTAAATTTATTTATCATATCTAATATACCATCTCTAATTTCTACGTAAAATCTTACCTCTATTAACTCATCAAAGGGTCCCATTTTAAAGCCCTCACATTCAATTAAAGGTGCACGAATTTTATGCAGATCACGAAACTCCACAGCCATAGCCATTATTACACCACCTTTAGGAAACACTTGAATATTATCATCACATAAGTCTTTGAAAGGTTTTAATAGATACATTAATCTAAAATTATCCCACGGAACAATACTGGTACCATAATGTGGTTCACCAAACACTATATTAAATTTTAAACCATCACCGAGTTCTCGAAGTTTATCAGCAGATTCTATAACTTCTACCATGTCCAGATTATTATAAGCAACAATGCTTTTCATAAACGATCTTGATAATAAACTGGGTTCGACACATACAACTTTCTTAGCACCTAATTTAGCTGCTATCAATCCGTGATAAAAACCATGACTTAATATGAGAACAACACTTTCTGTGGTAATATGTTTTTCAAGCAGTGCAACATATTTCTTACTACGGACTCCGTCATTTAATTGACCAATTCTCGTTCTTGGATACGTTGAATGAAGATTGCAATAGCAAAAAGGTCTAATATAGTCTTCTTCAGTAATGCTTTCCGTAACTTTTTTTATATTAAACCAAACAGAAAATTCATCATGACAACTTATTAATTGTATTTGATCATGTTTGGTGACTTTAACATCTGTCGGTAAATAATAAACAGCTTGCATCCAATGATCTCTCCAAGGTATATCTTTATTGTTTTTGCTATAATCAGGATGGGCCCAATATGGTGCGCAACTTAGTATTACTTCATTATTAATATCCATAACTAAATCCCACCACATAAATACTGCTTGCGCCACACCATCACGTTCAACTTTAATAGTCTGCACATCTTCTCTATCATATAAAAATCGTGTTTTACCAGAGAAATCAAAATTAAATACCACTCGAGGTGATACAATTGTTTTAATAAACTCAACAGGTAATTGTGACAATTGTATATCATGTACAGCAACGTCCCCAGGACATTCTTTCACTCTTAGCGGAATTTCAAGTAATAATTCTCCATCTTCGTTATATACATTTTTTAAATTATTCCAATTTTGCATTAAAGGACCTTCAATAATCTGCGCATACATCACAGCTGAATGTGGTATTACGATACAATCTTTCTCTAACAATTCTTCATGTGCCTTCTTAAATGTATTCAAAGCTCCTTCTCCAATTAATTCTGTATCAAATACTTCCGTAACTAAAATATTTGCTCTAATTTTCATATCACCATCATCTCCTACAGTTAAATCTGTAGATCGTTTCGGAACTACCTACAATGTAATATATTTAGATAAAAGCAGACTAATCAGACTTAATTCACTACCTTAATTCTTTCAGAAAATCCATTTAATGCAATAATTTTAACAGCACATTCACTCATTGGAATGAACCCTTCACAAGCTACAACAGAATCGGCACCATGTCTTGCAGCCAACATCGATAATAAACCTGTGCCTGTACCAATGTCTAACACATTAGCTTTTTGGCCTTTCTGGTGTAGGCAGTCTATAGCTACTTTTATTGCAGCTTCATATTTTTTATTTCTTTCTGTATCATGTAACATGTCTGCATAAGAAGAACGCGCCACTTCCTGGTGGTAGTCGTAATCTTCATTTTGCAATATCCATTCGAAATTACCAGTAATAGGATTTAATTTCTGTGTGAATGTACTCATTTTATTTGCTATACAATTTGCAATACAGGTTCGTAATATTCTATTCAAAAACATTAAAAAAGTTTGGTTATGTGAAGTTTTCAAACTTCAAACATGTGGCTGTCAATTTTGACAATTGATCGCCATCTGTGGATGACATCCTGACATACTGATATCATCCATGAAGGAATTTTTAATTTGATCTGCCAATGTAGTTTGTATATTCTAAATAAGATGGCACTAGAATTAAAACAACAATTAGGAAATAATTATGTAATATTCAGATTATAGCAGCGATGAAAATTAGCCCTGTACATTCTATCATTAACCAAATTCAGGACTTTTCATTAATTTAGAATCTCGTCTAATAATAACATTAATAATATTAACATTTTTAAATAGTCACGTTCAGAAAGTATGGATTATTTTTTTTACTTTATTAATAGATATTTAATAACTTCGTTTTTACTTTAATTTCTCATTTATTTGGTATTGCAAAAGCTACGCTTCTACATACTTAAATTCATTAGATTTCTTAACGTTTTAATTCCAAATACCAAAGCATTAATAAGAAGCATAAAATAAAATAAAATAACTTGTGTATAACTTGTTTGGTCAAACATTTATTATATAATAATTATAATAAATATTATATGCATCTTTAATTTGACAATCACAGAAATAAATTAAGAAAATATTTTACAATGTATGAAGCCCGCTCATCTCTTCTTATAAGTATAAAAACTACAAAAATACAACATAATACGTGCGGTTCATTTATGTCTAGAACACGTGTATGCACATTAGTATGTAACAAAATAAAACTACCAATATCCTTTTTAGTTGTAAATAGGTTTTAAACATTTCTCTTTTATTAAACATCACAATCAATACTTAGAGGTAAAAACTTAATAAAGGTCAAGATTGGATTGGATTAGAGAAAATATTACTAAAGTAGAATTCTTCTTCAAATAAGTATTTATTTTTTATCGAAAGTATCTTTATTTTGATATCCTGACACGTATCCTGACCCATCTACGAGATCCTTTCTGCCAGCTATTCCTTTTCCTTTACCGCTCTCGTCAAAACGCTGCTTATGAGTACCTGTGTACTTGGAGGTATCTGTTAGCCTATTAACAGTCTCCGTGGTTTTATTAAGCTGTAAATTTAAACAAAAATTAATGGTTAAACTAAATGAATTTCATGCGTACGTACCCCGGATCCAGTGACACCAGGCTGACCACAAGCCGCCAACTTCTCTTTAATTTCTTCCAATTCGACTTTTTTCGCTTTCGCTAGCTCGTCCAAAAATTTCTTATAATCAGCGATACCCAGCTTCATACTTTTTAACTTTTTGAAGTAGATACCCGTATCGGTGGTGGTTATTTTTTTGCCGTCGATAACCTTGGCTTGTTTCATCCACTTGTCGCTTTGCGACAAAGTTATATGTTTGCCGTCCGATTTGGGGTCGCCGAATTTGGAAAAGCTCTTGAATTGGTCCTCGAATGTTGCCGCGCCGGAAGACTTGGTAGGCGTTGTCGGAGTAGGTGACGGCGAACCAGGTTGTTGTTGGTGTCCATTCTCTATTTTCAGAGACTCTACTTGTGCCGTGGGTGGTTCCGCCGATTTGGTTTCGTCCGACATTTTCGGTCAAGCTGCAATTAAGATATAATATTAAAATAAGCTAATCAGGATTGGGTAATTATAATTATTATCCCGTAAGAAGCTGACGGTTATAAAATTGCGAGGGTATAAAATTAGATTACTAATATGCAATCTGATATATTTAGTATTCGGTAGACTTTTTTGGATTTGTTTGTAAGAATATTAGATGATTTATTGCTAATGTTGATGGTATTAGAATATAATTGCAAATTACTAGTCCTTTGTGAAAGCAAAGTCGAATATACATATGTGGATTTAATGAAATCTAAGTCAAGGTTAAACGTGCTATTCTTATTATATTTAGAAATTTTCATAGCAAGTCCAATTTCCTGGTTTTTCTGCAATTTTGTGGGCAGTGTAGGATTACTCGTACATTAATTGCCTTTTTGGCTTATACTACACATTTTCCTTCTCTGGTCTTCACTTGCACATTTTGCAGTGTTTCTTGAAATCTGTTTCTGTCTCATTCTGGACTATAATGAGGCTGAAGTGTTCGCCAGAATCAGCGTAAGGTCTCATAAGAATTCTAGCAAGCTTCTAGCTTCTAGCGAAGCATTGTTTAATAGTTTTATGTAGTGCACAGCTTGACAAACATTAATTGAAATAATGACGTCACATTGCTGATCCTAACATAGACAAAGAGAAAGAGGTGCAACCGGTTTTACATAATGCAAAAAATTGTGGCATACAGAATAGCGTTAGTCCGAACAACCAATAGATAACTGCGAGAAATAATTGGTTCGTGCAGACAATCAATTCTGGCCTTCGCATATCAGCAATGCAAATTGTACATCTATGTACCACATATGTCCCACTTTAAATTGCCCTGTACTTATCTTCGTCTCTGTCTTCCCCATATAACTCTCGAGTGATTAGATATTTATAGTAAGTAGTTACATCGAAGTATATGATAGACACGGTTTGGATTTTTTTTAAATGTTATTAGGAAGGAAGCAGTATACAAGCAAAAGCATCGATTTGATGTGACAAACATTCAAGATTTCTAAGTTAAAATCTTACCGTATGGTACAATATATGTATTCACAACGTCATAAAAAATTGATTTTGAACAGTGTTAAGTCAAGGGTACTATGTTGCTTTGTAGTTTTTTGATAGTGCGTAAACACTCTTCATTTATGTCAAAGCCGTCACCGCATTAAAGTGGTGAAAGACAACATTTTGAATGTTGAAATAAGACCAGATAGGATTCTGATATAAAAAGAATCAATAGAAATCTCTGTCTTGACAAGAGTAGAAGAGAACACAAAAAACCCAGGAGGATTAGACGTGATGTTAGATAGCCCAAGAAAATCTGCCAATATGTGCTGTAAAAATAGAAAATATTAAGCAAGGAATATTAAGCCAACTGAAATTCATCGTCAACTTCTAGAGATTTATGGTGAAAATGTAATGACAGATGGAATGGTAAGAAAGTTATTTGGACAATTTAATGATGGTTGAATCAAAATATGCATGACAAAGCACGAAGTGGCCGGCCTTCTCTGGTCATAGATGGTTTGTTTGAAAAAGTTAATGAGAAAATTCGTGAAAATAGACGACTCACAATAAGAATGCTTAGTAATGACTTTCCACCAATTTCAAAAACTGTTTTGCATGAGATTGTTACAAATTGCTTAAATTATCGAAAATTGTGTTCCTGTTGGGTTCCGAAAATGCTGACGGATGTCCACAAAACGAAGCGGCTTGGCAGTGCTTTCGCCTTTCTTACCCGATACAGTGTTCAAGAAAATGAATTCTTAAACAGTATTGTGATCGCTGATGAAACTCGAATTTGACCATGAAGTCGGTTATGTCTTTCAGATAGCAGAGGTTTTACTTTTGGACTACCTACGCCATGCAATGTTATTTTCAAGTAATTTCTGTCGAATGGTCATTGGCGTAGTAGTGCCTACCTCCTTCGTTTTTATACCATTTTTAGAATCATTCGACGTTTCTTGTTGTACAGACTGCACATAGGTATATTTAATTGATACAAAAATTATTAAATATTAACGAAAATCATGAAATCCAAACTGAACATAGAAAAGGATTAGTGGAGTCAACTCCAGTAATATCCAAAAAAATTAATGTGATCCATTTCATTGTTTCATCTATTGTGAGAAATATGCTTGAGGTCATTAATATTGGGACCATCAAGGACTTTAAGGAGTCCTCTAATGTCGCTAGGTTTTAATTGCTTTTGTAGAAATTAAATAAGAATACAATACAATCTTTGGTAGAGCTGGTATGCATTTTGATGAATTGATGATAAAGTCCTATTTTTTAATGAAACTGTTCAGGTTGCAGTTCATTGCATGTACGATAGAAAAAGTGCATATGTGCGGATATGCATGTTATGTATACTAATATGTACATATGTATGTATATGGCGAAACAATCTTGCCTTTAGTGTTGATTTGAAAAGACTGATTGATTGATATACATACATCACAGTATGATTGATATCAAAAAGATATGACTAGGATAAAGACAGTAATTTCAAAGAAGTCATATACATACACACATCTAGTTTGTCTGTATTATTTTATAAAGCTAATGCTGACTAGTATATGCATATACATATTTAATTTGAAAAAAAAATACTCCCTCCTTTCCAAAGTAGTTGTCACATTTATAAGAAAGAGAAAACAGATAGAATAAGGACCCATGAAAAGAAATATATTTAATTTAGTTTCAACCTAACAATAATTAAATAAGTATTTAATTAGTCTAGCTGTATGCATTGTTATGTTGCTTTATATTGAAATAATTAAACACTAATTATTATTATTATCACTGCTATCTCCTTACTCGTATTATGAGTATTAAATTAAAATTAAAAAGCTATTAAATTAAATTAAATTAAATAATTAAATTTGAATTATTAATTAATTAGTTAAAAAAAATTACTCCAGCCAACGGCGTGCACAGGGAAAAAATTAAAAAACCCAGATTATAATGTGAAAAATTTTATTCCTCAAAATTTATTGTAAAAACATCACAAACACACACAATACATAATTACATTCATTTCGGCACAACAACCATAAATTTCAAGCTGGAATTACAAAAATCATCTTTAAAAATATCAATCAGTATATTCGGCAATTTAAAGGGTGGAAGGCCTGGGTGAAACGGAGAAACAAAAGGGAGGGGACAGTTGTTCACAAGTTCTGAAGATTGACAGGAAAAACAAGTCACGAAAACGTATGTGAACTAAATACAACGTTTAAAAGAATAAAAAGTTTAAAAGTGCCCCATTAGAACTTCAACCATCCAAATTGAAACAGTGAACAATGAAAGAAAACCTGAGAGAGGAATAACAAGATTGAAACGGCAAGGAGGAGATTACAACGCAGACAAGAGGGCATAGGATATATAAAACACACACAACATTTAATTAAATTGGAAAATTGCAAGGTAAGGGCAGAGGGTGGGTTGTTTTAGTTAATCATTGTAAAAAATTATCTTCACATTATAATCTGGTTTTTCAGTTCATATTTTTATTTGCGTCATTAGTGACACACAACAATATATGTATATATAGTACTAGGGTTTCCACTTTCTTCATTTTTAGAACTTCTGTTAACAACTGTTAACAACTTCTACAACTTTTGTTACAGCAGTTCCTTTTGAACGAATTTTAGAGATTTTTAGAGTTCTTTTTTGCATTCTCTGTGTAAGTAAATGGCCATATCCTGACCTACGGTAATATTTATCACAGTCTTTGCATTCTAATTTAATACGACTACTTTGATTATCGTTTTTAATCTTAGTTCTTAAATTTGTAAATAACTGTTTCTTATTGTACGGTGTAAATGAAATGTTTATGTCTGAATTTTTATATTCCTATTTAATTTTGCCACTTAAGTCGTTATTGTATGGAATTGTGTGATATATTTTACTGTTTTATTTTGTGGCTGTGTTGTATATTTTATGTATTCGTTTTTTTATTAATTTTTCGTAAAATTCTTTGAGATAACCACTTTTTCGAGAACTCGCATCAAAGATTCCATCACTCGCCTTTGCCATCCTACCTACATTAAATTCTGCTGCAGCAACACCTATAGCACAGTGGTTTAGTTTATCTTCTTTGCAACGCTGTAGTAGAAGTTGATTAGTGGAGTCAACATCGAGTAGAGGAGGGTGGGGAGGGTATGGACACGGAGAGACAGTGGGCTAAAATCTAAAATCTATTTACTTTCTGAATGTTTTGGAGCATTTTGTGAGACACACTAGATGCACAATTCAGAACAGAATATTATTAGTTTTAACTTTGCCTCCGTACACATCCAACAAACTCCAACCTCTAGATAGAACGATTTTTGGCCCTTTTAAGAAATTTTTGAATCAAGGAATGAATTCCTGGATGTTCAATCATCCTGGGCAAACCCTCGGAATCTACGATTTGCCATCAATTGCTATGGAACCTTGGGTTAGATCTGCAACACCGTTCAATATAAAATCTGGATTCAGAAGTACCGGAATTTGTTCTTGTGACAGAAATATTTTTACCGAACAAGACTTTTTATGTTCCTTTGTTACGGATAGAGCAGAAGATACTGTAAACGACAGCGAAGTAACACTACAAAATGAAAATGACGTTTCTGAAACAGGAGTTCAAAATGGCGATGGTAATAGTAACGCACCAAAATCATCTAAACCAGGAACATCGAACTCAATTCGTTTCGCCAGAGGTGCTTAGACCGTACCCTACTACCCTACACGCAGTTTTTAGTAGTTTTTTTTTTCGAGGGGAATAAAATATTTATTTTAATCATTTAAGCTTGCATTCATTCAATTCTATAATTAGTTACAAGAAAAATGTCTCAACATAGTAACTTTACGTACGCTTCATCTTTAATATTGAGATAAATGATGTGTCCATTTCCTCCCCATGCACTGTCCACTGTCTCCCAGTCAGTGGGGTGATTCTGGACAAATGCGCCGTTTATCAATTTTCTATTTTTTTTGTGACCGGAATATATAAAATGACCGACTTTAATACACATTGACGTAGCTAAGGCATGCAACTTTTAGACACTGTATCGACAAATAACAAAAGTTAGTTTATCTAATACTTATCTTATGGTGAGTAAAAAAATGTGTCCATATCGTCCCCACCCTCCCCTAATATCCAAAAAAAGTTATGTGGTTCGTTGCTTCGGCTTTTGTGAAAAATATGTTTGGGGAAATGAATCTTGAGTGTTTCTTATGGGTTACATCTTATTGCAATGAAATGTATATTCTCTATTTTTAGTTATTATTTTAGTTGACTTTGTTCAAACACATTTTTTTTATTTAAAATTCTGGACGGCGACTGTATGAAAAATCCGTAATTATGCATTTTTAAATTACCTTGGGTCACCTTAAAGAAATCTCTGATTAAGTACACAATAAATGCATTTATCAGTATTCATACAACTATGTATTTACATATACATCACGATAATTACACACTATGTATGCATGTCCAACGTGCAAGGTGAATAACAAATACAATTATACATAGGTTAACCTACATATATACAGTGTGTCTGTAAAGTATGGAATAAATTCATTATTTGCGAAACAAACAATTTTAACGGTAAACAGGTCGATTTTTGATTTCAATTTGCTTTAATTTAGCGCTATAATGACATATATAGAGTGAACCATATGTGAGAAATGACGATATCGACAACTTTTTTAAATGCAACGTCCTGTACATTGTTCGAATTTTGGAATATACAGAATATTCAGAATCCAAAAAAGTATCATACATGTCATTCTATTGACATTCCTTTTGCGCTTAACCTTTTAATATTGTGTGCATTTATTTATAAAATAAATAGGCGATTAGTTTTTGTGAAATGTCACTATTTTGATTGATGTCTAACAGCAGTTAAATAGTACAAGAATTGTATTAATTCGTGAATATTCTGCTACTTGCTTCGAATTAATTTAAAGTGAAAATGAAATTAAGTGTACAGCAAAAAATTGAAATACTTATGGTGATTGGGCATGGAGACAGATCGCGAACTCAGTTGGAAGTGTGTGATTTAATCGTCAGAATTGTAGGTACTGGGCAAAAGAAAATTTCAAATGGATGCGTGAGCATCATACACAATACCCGCAAAAGATAAATGTATGGGGTGGTATTGCAAAAAATAGAATCATCAGACCCTACTTTGTTGAAGGTAATTTAGACGGGCCAACATATCTTCAGTTTCTAATAGGCTTTCTTGAATCTACTTTAGTTTATTTATTCCCCAGTAGGATTCATCCTGGAAGGTTTGATGAAAGCTTATGGCTTCAACAGGATGGTGCACGTCCGCATTATGCTGTAGTTGTTTGAAGGTACTTAGACGAAATTTTTCTGAACAGGTGAATTTGTAGACGTGGACATATTGAATGGCTAAGGAGGTCGCCAGACCTTAATCCTTTGTATTTTTTTTATATGGGGCCATCTGAAGAATGTTGTTTATAAAACGAAACCAGTAGATATTAAAGAATTACAAGAGCGAATTCGAACAGAAATAAACAATATTTCTCCGGAAACCTTAAACATGGTTCAACAAGAATTTATTAATCGGTTGGGTTACTGTCAACTAAAGCAAGGGCTACAGGTCGAACATTTAACATAAACTCATGCATCTGTTATCATTAGCTATTGATAAGAAATATGTAGTTATTACCGCGTATCTTTCAAATCTGTCCGCTAGACTCCAAGTATCTACCTTTTTTGGAATCAGTTAATTAATAATAATCTAAAAGAGTCACCAACTACAGGGTGTTGTATTTAACAAATATGCTGATGACGTCATTATATTGACGTGGATCACCTTGTATAATGAATTTTTGTATTAGAATGTAGAACATTAAAATTAAAAATCGACGTGTTCCAGGTTTTTTTTAACGGCTTATGCTTTAGGAAATATCGAATTTATTCCATACTTTAAGGACACACTATATGTACATACATACATACATGTATAGTGTATACATATACATATCTGAAGTCATCCTTAACATTCTCCTCAGCCTAGTAATGCAAATTAGTTAGATGTAGCTGTATTATAGCGACGCAGTAGGCAGTTCTGGCAATAAATTAATGCTCTCTATCAAATGCGTGCAAGTCATACGTATTAGTTATCTAGATCTGTATCAATCAACTCTAACGGTCCCGTTACCCGGAAAATTCGCATTATCTGGGAAATGTGGGTCAAGCGTACTGCTGTAAACGTTCGCACGTTTCCGGCGTATACGCACGTCTTTCGCAGACTCAACTACAATAGCTGAAGAATGTCTTTAATTGGTAGATAGGTATTTGTAGGCTATTAGGATAAGTAAAAAAGTATGTATACGTATCTACATATTATACATATGAATTGTACGTATTCAATTGTGTGAGAAATTCGGAATTGGATTGGGAATTCTTTTTGTTCACAAAGACAGAAGTAGGAATAATTTTATTGTGTATTAATAAGGCTTCACTTATTTTCCGATTAAATAAATTAAACGGCAATGTATATCTTGAGAGGTATCAGCTGAATTATTAATAGAACATTCACGGAAATCAATTTAAAACGCCGTCACTTACTTTTCTACGAGGGTTCGTTTTTATATTCCTGAAAAAGGCCTGAAAACAAAAGACTAGAGTAAAAACAAAATTTTATTTTTCAATAGGTATTGTTTCTCTGCTTTCGTACACAGATATAACACTGTTCTTTAATCCTGTATAAAAATATTCATTTTGTTTTTTCGCAAAATGGCCTTCAACTGCTGCTATAACTTCGTCATTGTCCCTAAATTTTGTCCCACTTGTCTCCCTGTTTTTTTGAGATTCGGGAACAAAAAATAGTCACTGGATGCTAAGTTTGGACTATAAGGTGGGCGTTCAATTTCTTCGAAGCCACAATTAGCTACAGCAGCTTTTGAAAGTCTTGGGCACTGGTGCATTGTCGTGAAGCAACAAGACACCTTGTGTCAGTTTTCAGCATCTCTAAGGCGATGCATCAGGTTTGCATATAACTCCCCCGTTATCGTACTACCCTTATTCATATAATCAATTAAAAAATTTGTTGACAATCCCAAAAATTCGCCGCCATTATTTTTCCTGCAGAAGGGGCGACTTTAAGCTTCTTGGGAGGGCTGTAGCCGTTAACGTACCACTGCATCAACTCTTGCCTCGATTCAGGGTCATAACGATAAACCCAGGTTTCATCTCCATTGACAAGTCGATTTATAATTAAATCTGGCTCATCTCTACAGGGCTCCAGGAATTGCTCACAGGTCTGAACCCGAACACGTATTTGAAATGGCGAAAGCATTCGCGGCACTCATCTTGCACTAATAACCTTTGTCATCCCAAGATAATCGTGTAAAATTTTGGGTAAACCTGCAGAATCCAGCCACCATTTAAATTTTCCGCTACGAATATAGTAAGCTAACTGCAACGTTGTCAAATGCATCAAATGTCAATTCTCTCTCTCTATTTTTGTAGTTGTCATATGATATTGAATTTGAAAATATTTAATTTATTTCTAATTGTGTTAATTTACCTTAAAATGGCAGGTAGATGAGGAATCTCAAACCAGTGCATTGTTGAAGAAGTGTAAATAATGGGAATAAATAACATCTGTGAAGAAAAGGTTATGTTTAGAGATAATATTTTTACATATAAAATTGGTCTTATTAAATGGCTCTGATTAAAAATTCTAATAAGTATTAGTAAACATTTCGCATGAGGCTGGACTTAGGGAACGCTCGACACACACCATCGTTGATTGCTGTAACTTATGCAGGGACGTTTGCGAACAATCTTTGATCGATAACCCTGCAATAGTTGGTGGGTTAAAGGACCTTGATGGTGGTGCGTATGAACATTATTTTGTCGTGCATCAACAGAATTTTGGTGATTCCAATGATCGCTACTGTTCTTACATAGAACGTTGATAATATGTGGCTCCGTGTGAAGAGAAAGCTTCGTCGGCAGTTTGGAACTTCAGAAGGCCTCTTCGAATAATATTTTAGTTTTTATATGTTATATTCCTAATTTATTTGTTATAATTTAGTTAGAGCTTAAAATACATCGATATATGGTTCGTCTTGGTACAAAATTACTTTGCGGTTATATTAACAAATATGTATGTACACAGTGCGGAACCCATAATCCCATATAACCATGTTTTTCTATTTTTTCTTGTTGATAGGCATAGTATTAACATAATAGATTAATTTAATTCTATATGTTGCTTAATTAACCTACAAATCGCTCTAAATTACCATTATTTATATTAATAGTGCATTTGGCAACGTTACTCGTATATTGTCTACATTTGATTGGTTATGTTCATGTGAAAATGTCAGTTTAAATGGGAGCTGGATTCTGCAGGTTTATCAAATTCTGAAAACTATAGTCTTGAAACTCCTAGCAAAGCTGCTAATTGTCGCTTCTTTAGTCTTGCATCCTCCAGTACCACATACTTGGTTTTTCAAACAATATCTGAAGTGATTACGTCAACAGGGCGGTCAACCTAGACGGGGATAACCATCCAGTAATTCTCGACCATGTCTAAACACTTTTGGCCACTCGCAAATAGTTGTTTTGGAAGGGCAGTCGTCCCAGTAGACAGCCAACATCTGTTCAGAGAATAATTTTTGGAGGTTTTCCTTGTTTTGTTAGGAATTTTATAACATCCTGGTATTCGATTTTATTCATGTCAAAGCCATGTCAAAGCACGACGATACAAATTGACAGATAATAAAATTAATATATGTTGCAATTGTTTTGTAAATCGCCACACAAGTTACCAAGGCATATGTGATTAGAAAGCTACATAACCGAACATTGCATCAAAATTCAAAGCAACCAAGTCCGGGAATATACATAGAGACGATCCCTCGTACCAACAGGTCAAGCAATAGAACTAAAAGTTTGTTTGTTTGCAATATATTACACCTGTATAGCTTGTTAAAATATTTTTTTAATAAAAATTAGATAGCATGTTTATAACTGATTCCACCTTACTTTATCGTGAAGATCACATCACTCGAATTAAACGATGATTCCAGAAATGACACAATTTATCTAATCCCTTCTGTATACAAGTTTGACCTCGAATCCGCAGTCAATTTCTACACAGTTAATTTTTTTTATCGACTAGGTGAAAAGCATGCCGACATTTAAAAATGCTGTTATCGATTCGGTAGATAAAATGTCATGTAACCTTTCCGCGTATGAGAGAAAAAGATAATTCGCGTGGCATCAAGTGTATACGAGACACGTCGACTGATATCATCGTAATAATAATAATGATCTCATCTACACTAAATAAAAATAAAAACCGTGAACGAATTGTTTACTGCCGAAATTACGTAACTTAGTATGAGTACACACATACATATCTCTGGTTATTAGGACACATATTACAGCATAAACGATTATCTACCGCTATGCAAATTACGTTACAAGTACTTGGTATCTAATTAAAGGATGCAAATGAAGTTTTTTTTAAATTTATTGTTGTATTTATCAAGTAAGTTTTTGTTACTATCGGTAATAATTACTGACAAAAATTCGTGTTAATCTTTAAATAGAATCTGTAAATAGAAATAATTTTTTGTTTTTGCTATACTCTGTTTTTTAATAAGAGGCCTGAATTGAATATAGCCCGCCAAAATATAAGCTTACGATTGGTTTGTTGCCGGTCATGTTTACACTGCCAAAATTTGGTAATGTAGCGACGCCATATTGTAGACACGGCTGATTGAGTAAATACATATTTCGTTAAATATTTTTCTATTATCTTCTTGTGTTTCTACTACGTTTAAACAAGAAAATCATTTTTTTTAAACTATTTGCTTGTAAAAATGGATCCACAGCCTAATACAAGTGGACTATCAACATCGCCTCCAAGAAAACGTGCTACTTTGGGGCGTGTACATTTGTATAGAAAAAGCAAGTTATACTGAACATATACAAGAAAATAGTAGTCCTACAATAAAGAAAACACAGATAACACTGCAAATTTCAAACACTTTAAGTAACATACATAAATATGTATATTTAACCATAATAATAGGTGTTTCAAGGACAAGTGTTTACCATATTATTGGTGAATATAAAGCTAGAGGACTAATTTCACCACCATTAAAATGAGTTGGAAGAAAGGCGCTGCTATGTACAGTTGACGATAGTATTAAATACATGGTAAGAAGAATCCTAAATGGCTTTTTTACGATGGAGAACTTCCTACATTAAATAAGATCTAAAAAAAAGAAGGGAAGATCAAAATATACCTCCAATGAGTCGTTCAACCTTGTATAAATTAATGAAGATGTTTAATTTAATTATTTAAGTGTTTTATATCATAGGTACAGAGCTTGTATTTACAGATATTTAAAACGTAATCGTAAAAGTTAACTGCTCGAAGGTATTTATCAACAATATCAAAATATAGAAATGAGCAACGCCCAATCTATTATTTAGACGAAACATGACTGAATTAAGGGCACATAAGAGCAAACGTGTGGGTAGATGTTAATGTTACAACACGAAGACAAGCATTTATAGATGGTGTAACTACTGGGCCTAAAATTCCTGCTGGTAAAAGAAGACGCTTAATTACATTACCTGTTGGTTCTAAAAACGGTTTTGTCGACGATCGATGGATTACTATTACCATTTGAAGGAAGAGAAATAGTCGATTACCACGATGAAAGGATGCAAATGTTTTTGAGGAGTGGTTCAATAATTATAATTATTGTTGTGTATAATACATCTTTCCATAACAGAAAAAGGGAAAAAATACCAACAACTTTAACACAAAAGCGGAAATGCAAGAATGGCTACTTCAAAAACAAATACTGTTTGATCCATCCTTGGTGCGATTAGAGTTGTTGGAAATAATAAATCATCACAAAGAAGGTTACAATTTATGCGCAGTAGACGAAATGGCAAAATATAGTAATAAAATTCTACTTAGATTGCCACCTTACCATTGTAAATTGAATCCTATTGAATTAATTTGAGTACAAATGAAAAATGAAGTAGCAACTAATAAAAGCTTGAAATTATCTGAAGTAAAAGAACTTTGTTAACCGCTATTACAGATGTAATCTCCGAAATATGAACAAAATGTGTAGAACAACAACAACAGCCATTTATTATTTCTTCTGGAAATTATGACACAAACGACAGTGATATGGTCAGACATAGTGATTCTGTTGAAGAACTGTAGAATTATGTATTGAAAACATAATATCATTATAGTAGCTTGATGGATCTGATAATGCTTCTTTCTATTGTAATTTATAATAGTATGTAACATCAATTTTAAATTTTTCAAATACAAATGTATTTTTAAATTAAATTAAATATAGAAGTGTAAACATGTACTTGATTTTATTGTAATACATCATTTAAATTTACCGCCAAATTAGCTGTCAGGTTAATTTGCCTAATGTGATGCGGATACAATTTACTCCCCGTAATAAAAAAACAGAGTATCGTATAATAGGTAACGAAGCCTAGAGTGGCCTAGAGCATCTAGATTCAGTTTTCTTTGTTATGTTTTAGGGTTGCCCTTCTCAGTTATATGAAGGGTACAGGCGTAAAAGGTGTCAAGTCACAAAAGAGTAGTTTTGTAGAAAACCAATTTTAAACTTTGAACACTATTTAAGAATCTAAGAATTTTGTGCTGTTTAACCTTACGCACTTACAATTAGTTAAGCTCAGATAACATATATTTTATTAATAATTAGTAAAAAAGCAGACATATTGTGTGTGCTGTGTTAAAAAATGGGTTTAATCTAAACACAAGTGCAATGTTTCAACTAAAAAGGGGGTTCAGTCCACTATATGTCACCCTTTTGTATACCTTTTGAACTTCAATTTAAATTAGGAAAACGAAAATTTAGTTTCGAAAGAGGAAAGTTTCAATATCTTCAATTTACACTTGTGTTTTTCGAAATTGAAATGATGAACTTTCTTCGCTTCTCTTTTTCGACTATAAAACACTTCGGCTCTAACTTGATGCAGTTTATTTTCAGTCATTATTTTTCAT
Organism: Popillia japonica; assembly: GCA_004785975.1. Taxonomy (NCBI): domain Eukaryota; kingdom Metazoa; phylum Arthropoda; class Insecta; order Coleoptera; family Scarabaeidae; genus Popillia; species Popillia japonica. Next base: position 25,627 of record SMLS01072700.1, read on the forward strand.
ATTTCTGTCTGCAACCTTTGTCTAGCTTTGTCGCTAGCTGTACGTTCTTCAACCTGTAGTGCCTTCAGCTTTACCATAAACTCATCGCAAGTACTACAAGTGTCTGTTCGTGGGTAGCCAAAGGAGATATAAAATCACGATTAAAAATTGTCCTATAAGTTTCATATGAAACGGTAATTGTAGGGTTTGATTCACAAAAGAGGCAGTACATTTTATTAACATTGAGCTCTTCTGGTAAGTACGTTTTGTGACTGTCTTTCATGCCATAATGGCTGGTTCTAGTTTTAAATGATTTGATGTGGGTACGTACAGCTTCTAAAATTTCATCCGATAACAATGAGCGATGATTGTGATGTTTACCCCTTTTATCCTTTGGCGCATTTCCTGTTGTCTTCAGTGATGACACCAAATATTCAATTTTCTTTCTTTTAATTCCATGAATCGATAAGAAAGTATTTCCATAAACTATTTCTTCTGTTGCAACGCCGTCACCAGCACCTCTTACCCTGTACGAATAGCTCGCTTCCCTAAGGTTAGCTTCTGCTTCAACATTCCTAGGTCGTCGTCGTTGAATTGGCAAAACAGAAATTAACCCACACAAGTATCTATTCTGTTCGGTTAGAGACTACATTAGGTTAAAATGTCTAATAATTTGGTGTCTCATCTTTTTTGATACCTGTTCGACACACTTCTTTCTGCAGTTAGAATCGGGGCCTAATTCCTGAGTTTGCAAATTTAGTTTTCTTTGCACATCTCGCATTTTACCATAACGCTTCCTTTTTTCGCTTTAGGTCCATCATAATACATATTATTACTTGGGTCACGTTCTTCGTCACTCATTATTCTATAAAAAATCAAACCACGGTAATTATAGCCTCAACATCAAAACCAAATTAAAACTCACACCTATATCAATTTGTCACACACTAATAAGAGAAACAAAACGTGGAGTTAGCACCTTTTATTTCTGTTTCAAGTGGACTTAGCGTCTTCTATACCCTTTTCTAAAACCTCGCTTTTTAGGGACTTTACGCTTCTTAGGCTACAGTACAGTAATATATATTTACACACTCATTTTAGCTTAAAATGGACTTACACCTTTTACGCCTGTACCCTTCATATGATAGAACCCACGACATTTTCTATTTAGGATTGACTATGTAAAATTAACCCTGTATAAGTGTTAGCATCTTGCTCTATGTTTTAAGATGATACTGTACTTTAGATATTGGCCTGTATAGACAGAAAATTTAAGACAATAAAATAACATTTTTAGTTCATTAATCTAGTATATTCACACTATCGTTGACTGCAAAAACGAACGATTTTGTCTGAGCTTGAAGAAAGATGGGATTAGATTTAGAGAAAAAGTGTTGTAAAACAAAAACAGCATCTTTTAAATTAATAAGCCAAGAAGTATTCATTAATCTTTAGATAGAAAAAAGGCTATGGTGGCTCTCAGACACATCTAGTTGGTTAAACTAGTTAGTAGTTTGGTAGTCGAGTGGTTCAATCCTGTAGAGGACATCATTCACAGACGATGGAGACAATAAGAACGACTTTGTAACCAATGACTAGACTTACCTACGTACCTATTTAATGAATCCAATTTTTCTATCGATTCTCCCTTGATTCTTTTCGTTAGTGAATACAATCTTTACTAAAGGCGACTTCAACAACCACTACTTTGCCCTAATTTTTTTACATTTTACAACTGTGTGCACTTGTTTAGTAATTGTCATACTTTGGACATATCCACAACTAAGAATATCCAATTAATCTTTTTTGGTTTTCAAAACTCGTTTCTCTAATGTTTTTTAATTAGAATTATTTTCGTTCTCCTCCGAATAAAAACTAAAAGTTAAAATGTCACATTCTTTCGGTGATTCGTCTATTAAAAAGATGAAAGGATTTCATCAACCATGTGCTACTCTTCTGTAATTAGTGCTACCTACCCAACCTACTTCTATTATTGAAATTGCTAATATAAGATTGCCTAAATAGAATAAAAAATATTTTCCCGTGATATTTTCGTTTACGCCTGAGGAAATAGAAGTATTCATGTAGAATTGCAATTTAGTAAATAAAATACCTCCTTTCACTGAATCGTCTATATTTAGAAGTTGATTCAATGTTACAACTTCGTGAATGATTGGTATTTTGTATAGGTACCTACTGTTAAATAAATAATGTAATGCTCTGACTGCATTAAGGTTTTATGTAAAGGAAGTACAATAGGCGATAAATTTTTAAATATTACGTCACAATAAGTGATACAATCATTTCGTGACATTGACATTACTCACATCGTACACACATAGACGTAAACAACAGTCGACGAATTGAGAATATGCAATGTGTGGCACCCGCACCAAAGCCGGAAATATAAACAGCAAAATGTGCGAGTCCACTTTCTTCCTGCTATAAGATATAAATATGTATTGGCTCTGAGGTAATGATTAGCGGTGATGGACGACTAATGTTGGATGTATGCTCCGATCAGTATCCGATGATCTAAATGTATTTTTAGTATCAGACGTCATTAGAGTTTTAAAGCGGGCTATGAGAGAAGTGACGTTGTTATATTGCTTGATAATAATAGAAGGGACGCGTAACAGATGCTTGCCGACGTTCTAATGAGTTCGTAGTTGTTTTGATTATTTTTCTCTTCGCGGTTTCCTTTCAGCTCCTCCATTTCTGCCTCAACTATGCAATAAAACGCATTGCTGGTTGTGAGTAGAAGATTCTATCTCTCTACTGCTGTTTATATCTTCATTCATAGCTTTACTTCAGAGTATTGGCATTAGGTCTTCTTTGAATAAAACAGTTCAAACCAGAGTTTTCCTTAAAACATAGTCGGTATGAAGAACTGATTACTCCTGGTAATGAATACGAATTATTCTACGGAATAGGGATGAGCACCTATAAAGTAGAACTCAGAGCCAGGAAGGAGAAGCTCAAAACATCTCTCTGAGAGAATCTTCTTGGTTTGAGACACTCCACGGTATTCGTTGAAAACTTCAATAACGTAAGAGTAGAGACCATGCTAAAACTAAGTAGGAACAAACTACGTGTCCTTGTGGGCTATCTCCAACAGCTATTGCTGCAATTTGTGCCAGTCATTTGGCCAAAGCTATCATAGGCGAGGAAAAAATACTCTCCTTGAAACCATTATAACTATTTAACAGTTTTTAAAGCCCTTAGGCTGGATTGGGAGGTTGTAAGCAATTTCTAGCAATTGGTAGCTCATGTATAAGGAGGCACAATAGATCAACAGGTAGCAGTGCACTCCTAAATCTAGATTCTAAAATGTTAGATAATTCCTGCAAACTTTGATCCATAAATATTTCTTGCAAATTGGAAAATTAGTTGTTTGTATCCTGGTCTGTTCAAAATTTCAAAACCATCTATTTCTGTTACAGCGGATGATGCTGGAAGTAGTATCGGAGAGAGACAGGGAAAAAAACTACGAGGAAACCTTCTATGGCGGAAGGAAGCATCTACCAGTATTCGCTAGTATAATGAAGTAACTTAAGATTTTTGTCATTGATCCCATTAAATGTTTTCCTTTACTTTAATTGTTGTGTTTGTTCATTAAACCTACAAAATTTGGGGGCTCGTTCAGGCTGTTTTCACAAAAAGGAAAAGCAATAATGCAATCATGGCATGGTTTGACCTTAAAGTGGTAATAACATAGTAAAATGTCGTAAAAGGAATAGAAAAAGTGTCGTTTCCTTGAAATGAAGTTGTCCAAGCAAAATAGTGAAAGTTCTAAGTTGTGTTAAAGTTAAAGTCGTTATGTGACTTAAAACCTATGAGACTAACTAACCTAAAAAGAAAGTAAAAAGATGTATAGGTTGTTTTGAAAATTCATTGACGAAAAGTCTGGTAAGTTGTTAACTATATTTCAAGTAGAGACAGTAGAGACTTATTAAAAAACTGTTAGTGTTACAAAAAAACTAACATAAAAGTGGCTATGTTGTAAAATACCAAGCTCCACTGTTAAAATAAATTATGCTCTTATAGTTGAAAAGGACATTAAAGGTGGTAAAATTTATCAAAAGACTTTAAGGTGATTGTATCTATTTTGAGGCACTATCATGCCCGTTGAAGTTGTTTTGTAAACAGTAAGACTGATTAAACAGTATTCAAAGTTGTAAATAATTTAAAGTGGTTAAAGGGACAAAAGTGAACAAACAATATTTTCAAGACCAACCGATGTGCAATTTGATCAATCGCCATCACGCTATGCACACATGGAAATGATTAAACAAAGAATTGGAGTTGTTGAAACGGGAAAATGCCCTCTTATTGCGCGAACAGTGTGTACCAGTATTTGGTGAAAACAAAAATTATCAAGAATTGGAATGGATTGAAAATTTGGAAGGGGCTGAAACTATATTCGAGGATGAAACAAACAGGAATGGCCAAATTGTGGGATTTCAAAACGAAAAGTTGGTGGCGATGGTGGCGGATGATGCTGGAAGTAGTGTCGGAGAGAGACAGAGAAGAAACTACTACGGCGGAAAGAAGCATGTAGATACCAGTATTTGCTAGTATAGTGAAGTAACTTGAACATTTTTGTCATTGACCTCATTAAATGTTTTCCTTTACTTTAATTGTTGTGTTTATCCATTAAACCGACATACATACCTTCATTGAGGTATTTCTTCAAAACAGCAGCAAAGTTTGAATAACAATTTTTGCAAAACACTCCTAGAAGTTAGATTAATTAAGTGTTTAACAGACCAAACTAATTTCAAAGTTGGAATTGCGTTTAAAGTTTGACTTTTAGGTGCAAATTGTGAAATATCGATCTGGTATTGGTGATGCTAGTCGATCATGCAGTTATTGCAACCTCCGTTTTTAGAAAGCGATGTTAGAATCGGAAAATTACACTAATTCAACTAAGATCGAAAACTTGAGTAAGATCTTGCTGTTGGTTGCAAATATACACTAAAAATTGCATATGTGCAGTTTTATTTCCAGCACATGGTTGCTATTAATACTAATTCTTTTTTAATATTCTATAACATTGAATAAAAGTCATATAACAATGCAAAACGATGTACAGCATAAGTGTTTATAATTTAAAACTATCTAACAATGAAAGATAGAACAATTGCATCTAATGGGATTATGACCTTTAATTGATAAGATAATGTAATAAAATAACTCGGGCGTCGTATACATTAACTACAGGAGATGGAATAAAAATTTACGTAAAGAATGTGTGTATCTATGCATAAGTTTGTATGTGCATGTACATACATAGATTAAATAAAATCTACATGTTTGTTTGTATATTATCTCTACCAAAAAGCCAGATAACAAACTTTTACCTTTACACTTAACTATGAACGACTTACATACGTCCACATTTATAACCCAAGCTTGAGTGCACGATTATAAAATAATACATAATTCAAATCTGTCAAAATCGTGGGCTCAAACTGCTACACAATATCACGTCCGGACTGGAAATACATACATATATACACAGAAAAGAGATAAAGTTTTATGAAATGGAGCATGGTATAATTTACACAATCTAAAATTTTATAAAATTCATCAGAGAAATTGATAAATTTGACAATTAATTGTAGGTTTTTCTATATATTAACGAAAGATGCTGCAAATCGAGAATACGAATGGAAAATTGTAAATATCAAAAAGGCAAAAAGCAAGATAGCAAATGAAGCAATAATTACAGCAAAAGAAATGGTTTATATTTTACTTTTGACCTTGGGAAAACGCTATCCTTATCAACTTCTTTTTGGTTCCGTTCCATAGTACGTTCAAAGTTAGATATTTACTTCTATTGCCAAATCTTCCAGCTTTAGATTTATCTTGAAATACATACCATACCATTTTCTTAATTCTCGTTTTTCTCTTTATTATTTACTTATATTTATAATTACTATTATTATTATTATTATATATCTTAATTTGAGTTGGTGGAATTGATTGGGGTATACAAATTCAACGGAATCCATAAAAACAAGAGAAGTAGATGTGTAATAATGACCTAAAACGTTTAACACAAAAATTTATCTGCTTAGTAAGTTTTTTGTACATACCAGGAGTCTTCAACCAGACTCTAGTTGCAATAAAAATGTTACTTATTTTTATTTGTTGTTTCAATTAATAAGAAAATGTTATGAAACAGGATCGTTTGAACCCCATGTGAGCAGAGCAACGAGAAATGCCGATAAGATCGTCGAAAGTAACTAATATTAAGAAGTAATAATAATAATAATAATAATAATAGAATTTATTAAGGACTCAGCTTTACATATTACAATAAACGAACTACATAAGTATGTCTAATTAAATTAATGGCATGTTACTACAAACATACTTAAACAAACGCCACTTAAAAATACTTATACTATCGCTACTTTTAATTTCATTGGGCAAATTATTGTACTGAATAAGACCACTCACTAGCACCGTTTTAACAGGTTGTGTTCTTCTGTACGTCTCTATAAAAAAATTATCAACATTTCTTGATTGTATTTATGCATGTTCTGCACTGTTGATATACTTATTATCGGATACCTATCTTATTTTCCCGATATTTTTTCCACTTTTATAGGTCAATTACAACACTCCAATTCGAATAAAGATCAAATTTATTCCAATATCAGGAAAATAAGATAAGTAAAGAAAGGTCATAAAAATACATATACTAATTATCGGATATGTAACCAGGTACTTTATTACTTTTTATGTTATGTACAAACACCAAGCTAGTAAATGTGACTCTCTGGTGTATGTACACTCAATAAGTTAAAGGTATTTAACATACCCAATCGTGGAGCACATCTGTTGCATTTTAAAATGAATCTCATTGCTCTATTTTGAATTTTTTGCAATCGTTGTGCTTCATACTTGTTCATATTGAATAATATAGTAGAGCAATACTCAAGATGAGGGACAATTATTGATTTATATGTATAAGAGTAGTCTAGTATATGTAAATGCTGAAGGTTTTTCCTGCCCTATTTAGCAAATATACCTTCTTAGACATCTTGTTCATTACAAATTTAACATTTTCTTTAAATAATAAGTTATTATCCAACAGTACTCCCAGATATTTCATGCTATCAACACGTTCTAACGTATTACTGTGATTATTAATTTAAATCCGATTAATATTAAAATTATTCAATCTGTGTTTAATCTCTATAACCATAAATTTCGATTAATAATAATAATAATAATTAATCGAAATTTATGGTCATAGATAGTAAACATAGATTGAATAACATTATATTAATAATTATTATTATTATTAGAATAAGAATATAATTATTTTGGCCATATTCTCAATATCATTGCCACATACATACACATTTTGTCATCTGCAAACATACATACACATATAACAATTCTTAAGTCTATCCGTCCATTAACAGAATAAATTAAAAAGTAATGGTCCCAATACCGATCCTTGCACCGTACCTACAAAGGATGGAAAAATCAAAGAGAAATATGCTCCTTCGTGTAGCATCCTCATACAGGATTGTATCTTTAACGACACTTCAAGTGATAACGGGTGTTGTTCCAATAAAGCTCATGGTCATGGACAGAAAGTACTTGTACGACAACAGGCAACCGAAAAGAATAAAAAAAAATAAAATACCAGAAAAACGTAAGCTATAGCAAGACCACAGAACAAGAACACTAAGTTAGTGAAGAGGCTGATAAGACATATTTCCGGATGGGTAGAATGTAGCCAACTAAAAGTGAACTATGTACTTATTAACGCAAGATTTGACAGACCATTGATCCTGTCTCGCGTTTGCTAAACGCATTAGGAACAAAGAGGATTCTGATGAGCAAATCATATTTGAGTGCGTCAAGTGGACTGAGAATCGAGGCAAACTCTGTGGAGTACTAGGCTGTGAAGTATCACCAGAAATTATAATACCAACAATGCTGGCCAATCTAAGGAAATGAAGAACTATTCATAAAATGATAGAAGTTATTACAACGAAGAAAGGAACCGATGAACTAGTCAGACAGCAAAAAGAAAATTGCTGATAGTAGATTATTGTTATATCACTAATGGTTGTAGATACTACAGAGTCCATTGAGAAGTATTAATGACTAGATTGTTTTGGCAGCGTCTCGCACTCCTAACTGGCGATAGAACCTAAACGCTGCAGCAAGGATTTCCCCTGGTAGAAAGAAGCTACTTAAGAAAATGACGTCTTTATTTATTATTTTGAGGTCGTTCACAACATTTCCGAATGACAAATTTGTAAAAATTATATCACTTTACAAAGCAATTACGATAAATTAACTTTTAATTAATTAATTTTTGACGTATAACACAATAGAATAATTATTTAGGATATGTACGTATATTTTTACATTGTATATTTGTCAGATATAGTCTGTTTACGCTAACAGACGAGGCACGTCATCAATACAATAAATCTTTTCTTTGATACGTAATTTATTAAGTCATGATAGCTCATTGACAAGTTCATACTCACGACATGACAAGATCGTACATCGAACATGCCCTTTTTTATTACTTGGTATAAGGAGCTATTTCTGATTTTACTAGTTATGACGTGCCTCGTATGTTTTCGTAAACAGACTATATTACATTGCATAATTTATAAGATCAGTTAGAAGAATTGAGATTTCTATTTAAAAATAAAATCGTTCATGCCTAAAGACGTTTGATATAAATAATAAAACAGTATAAACAGTTATATGTATAGTCAGTGTGGATAATTATAATAATTTAAGAAAAAAAAACGAAGATTTTGCTCAATCATGTTAAGGATCCATAAACTGCATAAACTAAGCTTCAATGTCACTCTATAAAAAGGTTGTAAAGTTTACATAACAAATTGGTCGTTTGTTGATATTATCACACCTCGTAATTAGAAAATTAAACAGTAGATATATTCACTATAGGTGAATAATAATCGGAGGATTACAGGATTTCTTGTACTTTATCATTCCAGAAAGAAAATACATACCTAATACAATAAGATACATTGTAAATTAATACAACTTTATAAGATGCGTTCTAACACTCCCTCTCTTTCAACAGATTCTAATAAAATTTATATATGTGAGAATCATTTCTATTTATAGTAATAGCGCAATAATTTAGAATTGTACATTTAGCATGTCCGCACAAACGATAGGTTAAACCTAGTTGATCAAGGAATTTTGCGTAATGTTTAAATTTAATCTAAAATAAATACTCACTGAAACTTATCAAATATGTACTTAACTGCATATTAGTAGATATTATGTATACGTAATCTAATCACACGAATCTAGGAAAAAAATGATTGAAATGTTTAGACTTGTATTTGTTCCGTTGACAATAATAATTAACTGTGTCAACATTAAAATACGGGATTATTAGCACGGACGACCCCAGTTAATACAAAAAAAATACATGCGCGGCTAACGGTATCGATTTTCAGATATCTTAGGGAGCCAAAACGGCGTTAGTCAGCTGTTATAATCCACTTGAATTATTTAGATGTGGAAGCGAATGTTAGGAATCAAAACGGTTGCAATCAAAAAACTGGTGCAAATAGAATTTTGTTTTCAAGAAATACATATGTACTACGTTTTAGATTAGTATCGACTATCAATAGTATATTTTAAGAGGTGACAAAATCTCTAGAAAATCTTGTAAAATGTGTCAACTTACACTATTCTTGATAGTATACCCTGTACACTAGTCACACAAGCACACTACGTTGATGTCACTAGTCGTTTTAGTTTTTGTTTTTGTGACGACTGAAGTCGCGAAACTGACTGAAAAGCGCTACGTTTTATTACCGCCTGAATTGAATCTCCCACCAGTTTTCCCGAACGCAGAGATATATAGAGTAGAGGATGTGATGGTAAAAATACGATGCGTGAGTTCGGAAAATCTGTTCTGATTCTGGATAGATTCATTTAATGAATTTCTTTTATGTTTACATTTATAAAATTTTGTCTATTCTATCAACGCTATAGTAGATACTCGTATCAACCATACTTAAGTAGGCTATGTAAAGAAAGTGATCAAAATTTCCGAATTTCTGAACATAATCAAAGACATTTTAATATTTCTCCGCATTGTTACCAAACGCGACAATAATGTTGCTGTTAACTGATTTTGAATTTAGATAAATATCTTGGTTCACAAATCCCTTTCCAGTAATAAAATGTTCGGGTTTTGTACTTAATAAAAAAACACATTTTCAGAGATTCTTGTAAAGATATCAACGTCGAAGTCTTAGGTCACGTCAGCATGAAATTACACTTATACAGGGTGTCCCAAATCGGGTGGAATTGCATGGGCATCTTCCTTGTTATTGAAGATAGAGATTTGTTTAAATGGGAAATGTTTTGTAGTTTTATGCGCTGATCTAGAATCTGTTTTAAAAAAATTCAAAATTTCGAACCATTCAGAAGTTATGTCGAAAAAATTAAAAATCGAATCGTATAACGAATTGAGTGAGTTTAATTTTGACAGGAGGTTGGATTTTGTAAATTAATGACGAAGCACCTCAACAATAATCTAAATACGGAATTGTTTTCTGGGGAAATTCTGTTCATAGCGAAAGGGTATTTCGTACTCAAAAGGCCTGTATAAGAAGTGTTTTTCAGTTGGGTTACATAGATTTGTGTAGGCAAATATTTAAGTCTAAAAGTATACTTACCTTTCCGTCATTATACCTTCTCGAGTCGGCAGTGTTTGTAAAAACCAACTACAATGAATTTTTTAAAAAATTTGCATTTCACCATGATCATAAGACGCGGGGAAGGTTACATTCGTGGTTGGTGTCACCTTATACGCATTTAACAAAAATACAGAACCAAGCTCTGCACCAGTGTATCCGGATATACAACCATCTTCCGGACAATTTAAAACACCTTCCGGTGAATAAATTTAAGCATAGTCTAAAAAGATACTTACTGAGTGAATGCTTCTATAGTGTAGATGATTTTTTTACAAAAAAATTTTCAATGTCAAGTTAATTGTTGTATGTACACATATATGTATGTTGGATTTTCTAACTAAAAATTGTTTGTTATGGCTGTATACATATTATACTTTTATTTTATTATGACGTATTCCACACATATGTATTATGGAATAAATTTATATTATTATTATTATTAAACTTATTTCATAATATCTCTTCTACAAACAAATCATCATAATAAATTGTAACAATTATTGCAGATATTGGAGGAACCAACCCCCATTTGACATAGACGAAGAACAGTTGATGGTGTGTGAAAGAAAAACGGTGAGACGCATATCAGGCTCTAAGAGAATACAAGGCGAAGTACATGGCATTTTATAGGTAGGAGATATAGTGCAAGCCATAAAGGCTCGAAGAATAAGGTAAAACGGGCATTTAAAAAAGGATGCAAGGAGAACTGACAGTAAGCAAAATAGCAAATAAGGGAATCCAGATCTAGAGGAGGACCAAAAAAATAAGCGAGAAGACCAGGCACGAGGAGATATTATGAACGTGAGAATTCAGGAATGGGGAAGGAAGATCCAGGACATCAAAGAACGGAGGAAAATAGTGACACGAGCTAAAACACACACAAATATACATATACAGTGCGTGTCAGTAAAACAAATATACTCGGACACATCGATTAGTATTTTAAATTGCTCGCTTTTTCGTCTCAGAAAATTTTATACAGTGTGTCCCAAATTCGAGATATGACGTCCATGACAATTTTTTTATCAAGTTACACATATCTACCAAATTCCAAGTTTCCGTTCCTTGTCATTAAAAACAATAAGTAATTCGAAAAAATGAAGAAATCTGATTCACCTCAGTCATATCTATTCTACAATAAATGTTCAAAATGTTGTCCATGTATACTTCCTGACAATATTCTAAACGTTCGACAGAATTGAAACTAATTTTGAGCATTTCTAATGACTTCAGCGGAAATTAGTTTACAGTCCTGTCTCATTCGTTCTTTCAACACCTCAATATTTTCCGGTTTAGTTTTAAAAACTAGACGTGAACCATACGTCAACTTGGTTTGACAAAAAAATGATAAACAAAAACCCTTTGACGTGTCATTTTTAAACTTCATAATAAAAAGTTGAACCAGATTTTTTCATTATCGATATTTTCATTTCGAATTACTTACGCATATGTAGCTCGACATACTCTTTAAAGCGTGTGTTACACGGTCAAAGTGCACCAAAGTTTTCTCGTAAATAGACATCAAAGTTACATCTCAAACTTTTACTTTGACAGCCAGAAATTTAAAAATATAATCCACAGCAGCAAACATACTTTTGGTTTCACAGACTATTTTATTGTTGACGTTAAGTTACGATTGAACAAATATAGTGCTGGCAGCAATGCTTACGCATGCGCACAACCGAACTTTGACCGACTTCGATAACAAAATTTGTTGCAGCAACTATTTTTAACGTCAAAGTAAAATTTGATGTGACGTCATCAAAGTCCTTCAAAGTAGTCATTTACACGGGGAATTTGAAGCGACTTTGAACAACTTTGACGTAAAACTTTGATGCACCTTGACCGTGTAATACAGGCTTAAGAATAGTTATAAAAAAAATAGAGCTGCTGTTTAAAAAATTGTCGATGACATCATATCTCAAATTTGGGACACGCTGTATAAAATTTTCTTAGATGAAAAAGTGGGCAATTTAAAACACTAATCGACGTTTCCGAACATATTTCCGGAAAACAGACACGCACTGTATGTAGAGGAAACAATAAATAAACATTGGATTAACTAAATAGCGGCATTATTCCCATATGGGACCTATAATAGTCTCATGTAGGTATGTATGTATGTACATACATACATATGTAACCCCATTTGACGCGGAAACTTAATGCATGGGTTGGTATCTTATGCAAACATCTCGTAGGTCATCTGTTTTGGTGTAAAATTTTTTGAGTTTTCAAGGTTTAGCACTAAAAAACCTTTTCCCGTGTTTGTTCATCGTTGTCAGTGTGAAATTTGGTTTTAAAAGGCGGTCAAAGAATTCTACGAATTTCCTAACAACGACGAATGAAGGATGCTTCAAAAAGCACTGGAAGGGCCTAAACCGGTTGAAGACTACTTTGTAGGAACTCCTGCCATAAATATTCTCAACCATGTCCGACAAGGCGGACTAGCTCTGTATGAAGTAAATAAATATAATCTTTCTTTAAGTTTTAAAATTGATTTATATAAAAATCTTTGTTTTTATTTTTTTCGTTTATATTTTTTACTTTTAGCACTCGTGGATGTTTTTGTTTAAATGGAAAAATAATCATAAAGATTTGTTAAAAAAATTAGGTCTTTGCGTGCTCTCGCAAGTACACGTACCGGAAGGTACTTCCGGTATGGGGCGTAGTCCTGTACACTGGGTTTTTAAACAGTTGAATTTATTTCCATATGCTAGACGATAAAATCAATCCTTTGGGAGGACTAACAATTCATATTTCTAATGTAATTACTATTTTACGTGTTTTAACTACCTCGAATAAACAAAAGACTTAAATTTTTTGAATCCACATTTAGGATAGTACTTTTTAACAGTTTCGAAACGTTCAAATCTTGATAGTTGTCTTTATTTAACAAATTGCTTTAAATTTACATAGAGTAAGACACTTAATTCGTAAGTTAATATGCGTATGCTCTCATTAGTATTATGTTTTGATATATACGGAGGTAGCTCCAAAAAAATGATACGCGAAAATTACAAAAATTTCAATAATTCGTTACTATATGAATTAATACGGTCAGCCTCCACATAATCATGGAGTCCATATTGTCAGAAAAATCGAAACAAATCCAAATTTATTAGAGAATGAGATAAATTTTTTCCTCACTGTCAAATTTACTTCAAAATACTAGAGGTACTTTCTTTTTAACACTGATCAGTGAACAAATAACCGGTTTTATTCAGAGGAACCATGTTCTATTTAAAAAATTTGAACTTGTGATTCATCCACACTACAACAAGATTTGTGTTCATGATCGATAATCCCCTTTCCCCTGTGGAACATGATATTTTTATGTTCAGTATGTTTAAGGCGAACATAACCTCACTTTTGCGTCTGCGTTATATCATCAGTACAATGTGTAAACAAATCGCGTTCATCTTTTGTGCGTTTGTTTCGCAATACTAGTTGCTGAAGATCTTCCTAATAAACATTCAATCATGATTTGAAAATCATGATCTAGAAGTTTACAAATAGAAAGTACATGGCTACTGTAACGATCATGGTTTCGCCTCTTCTTCTTACTTTAGAGGGAGAGAGAATCTATTGCCTATGCAACATTATTGGCCATCAATAATAATAATAATTGCTGAATTTCGCAACAAAATTTGTTAGAATCTGGGTAGAATTTGCTGATATTTTTTGCGCATTAATCTGTACTATGAATTTTGAATTAGTATTGCAGAAATTTACACAATGTTAGGTACTTGAGTTGCTTTCTATTTGTAAATTTCTGGATCATGATTTTCAAACCATGATTGAATGTTTAGTAGGAACATGTTCAGCAGCTAGTATTACGAAAAGAAGGCACAAAAGATGAATGCGATTTGTTTACGTATGGATGGTACTGATTGTATAACGCAGACGCAAAAGTGAGGTTATGTTCGTTTTGAACATACTGAACATAAAAATATCATGTTCCACAGGGGAAAGAGGATTACCGATCATGATCACATATCTTGTTGTAGTGGGGATGAATCACAACTTCAAAATTTTTAAATAGAACATGATTCCTGTGAACAAAACAGGTTTTGTTCACTGATCAGTACTAAAAAGAAAATACCTTTGGTTTGGTGGGCTGTATTACATAATGATTGCCCAAATTAAGTACAAATAAGAATAGAATTTGAATTTCTGCAAGAAATTATTGTAGAACAATTGTAGCACTCGATAATTCATGGCGAATATGCTCGCTTATTAAATAACAAACTATACATTGTAATTGATTAATAAAATTGATTGAAAGTATTTGGCTCTTTAGAAATAAATAGTAATTGTATTGTAATATGTATTGCCACTATCAAAATTATTATCGTATGATCCAATTAACGAAATATTTGAAATTTTTTGCGTACATAGCTGCTACTTAATTGATTTACAAATTTCGTTAATTCTACCGTCATATAAATTGCATTAATTGTCTGATTACGTTTTTTTTTCGCGTTGTAAAATGGTTGTAGATGTATAAATTGGCAACCATTTCTCTGACATTGAAGCATATTAATGAAGCATATTATGGAATTCAGTTAAACGTCAAACAAACTTACGACTCTGTCATCTATTACGAAACAATTGCAAGACTATCCGTTTTGCTGGATTTTTGCTCTAAGCATTGTTGGGGAGAAAAGAT
>SMLS01072702.1:0-12015 GCA_004785975.1 Popillia japonica
CAGGGCCGATTATTGGAAGTCCCAGGCCAGGAAATACTGCGAGTTTTGCAAATGTTGGATAGCTGACAATAAGCCTGTAAGTCATTGCATTAAATATTTAAAAAGAATCTGTAGTCTTTATGGTTATAATAAAGTGTACCGAAACGAGCGTCTTTTTATTGAAAAAATTCGCTTGAACCTGAACTATACAACCCCTTTTACGTTTAGTATGAAAAAATAAGAATTAGATTATTGAAAATTGTGTTAAATCATAAAAACTAAGAAAAAATTAAGCAAAGAAATTTAGTACAAATTGCTTATTACAATATAGTGAGTTTATAATAAATTGTCTTTGCAGCATTATCTGCCTTTAAATATAGTGACGTCCCGAGAATTGCTAGCCAAGAAGGCTTTCAAATCTCTTCATGCTAGTGGTGTGCTTGATTTACAGACTAAATACATGCCGATGATTTAGACGAGAGTGATCTACAGTGAGTCAGCCTTTTTTTATCACGATCAGCCAAACTTTGAGTCAATTTAGTTAGCCTTATCTAGAAGTGAAAATGAAAAGTTTATATTAA
Source organism: Popillia japonica (assembly GCA_004785975.1). Lineage (NCBI taxonomy): Eukaryota > Metazoa > Arthropoda > Insecta > Coleoptera > Scarabaeidae > Popillia > Popillia japonica. Next base: position 561 of record SMLS01072702.1, read on the forward strand.
GCTGCTAATTTTTGCAATATCTTACACAAGGACAACAGTAATTTCTGAGGCATACGGGAAAAATATGTTGTTAGGCTCTCCTTTTCGTCGTAATTAACAATAGTCAGTCAAGAGTTCATGTCACTTAATATTTTGCCAACAAACAAGCGTGCCGTTGATTACAACATTATCAGATTCCTCAAAATTGTCTTAATGAAGCATCGATATTTTTTAGCGCTCATTGTTTGAATCTGAAAGAGCCACAAAACCTGGCTATTGAAGTAGGTACATGGCGTTTCGTAATTTGATGTCGCTCTGTTAATTATACTGATGTTGCAGTTAGTTATACAATGTTGCAGTTTATTACTACAGTGAGACAAAAAAGTTAAAATCGTTACTCGGTTAAATTCTGGCGTTACACTTTGGCACACTGGCTATGAGTTACCGGTAGGTGAACTACGAAGCATGTACGGTTTAAAATAATGAGTTTGGGAAAGTGTCTTGAATTTCTCGATGCTGGGGATTTCAGTTTTATCGAGATTCCAATCCAAATTTTTGTGCTATTTGACAGTGTTTTCGAGTGTCTCAACAAATATAACATATTGCGTCGATTAATGAACGTTGTACGTGAAAGACTACTCTCTTGTTTCATGCTAAGCATAGAATGTCAGTTCAGAAAATCTTTAGTTTCAGACCTGCAACTCTATTTACTGACTAGCTATTTGGAAACTTGATATTTTTTATTTTTGTTTCATGTTTAACCCATGGCTGGCAGTTGTTAGTACGCATCTTCTTGTTCTTTGATAGTTTTGATGGTTGGCTTTCTGTTCATTTTATATTTTTTATCTCGACCAAAAATATAAAACAATTGCTGCAAGTGCCCATATGTTATTTAACATATACAAAGATGATTTTTTTGCGTAATTAGTTAAAAATCTTCTGTATTATTGGGTTGTCCAAAAAGAAACTAATTGTCGATACTTAACGTTAACTTGCTAACCAAAAGGAATACTTCTAGATGTTGAAACATATTCCTCAATATTCAAATAGGAATTAAGAACAAAATATTTATTTGTAACAAAAGGTTACTTTGCTTAATTGATTTTTATGATCAGTACGATGTATGCTACATTTTTTGTAATTGTTTTATTTTTCCCCTAATACAATATGAATACACCTTGATATTCATTTAAAAAACTGAAACAAAAATCTGAACTTAATCCAAATCACCTTGCCAAAAATTATTCCTTACGCAACAGCAATATTGTTTTGTCGTTTAATATACATATCATAATTATAGGAAATGAGCGTGTAAGTAGTAGGTATATATATTACCGGTGAATTTATATATAACAAGCTCGAATGTTAACCATTCGATTTTCTCAATGTGCTGCCAGATGTTTTAACTTCAAGAGTTTGTAAATAAAACGCGATAGCTTCTAAATTTAGATCCTTTTTAAAAGCTCTGAGGTTTGATTGTTTTCAATCATAAAATACATAAATCTGCACATACATATTTTTCCACCAGATTGAAGTTTTATCGAAACTACGTAAAGCATGTCTCAAAGATTAAATATTGCGGTCACTCTTGATTAAGTAACGTTAAACAGAATATTGCTTTCCTATAAATTGCAAAAGTAGCGTAAGCGTAAGTGATTAATATGAAGAATGTTTTATTTCTGGAGTGTATACTACAGAGTTAATAAATTTCCATAGTTTTATAGGAAAATTCCGTGACCACAGGAAATGCAGAAGAAAGTTTTCACAATTGTTTTATCATTTATGGAACTTTAGATTTAGTTGCAATTATTAAGTTTTTAAAATATTCACTTGGTTTAAAGTGAAGTGAATGTATTGTCAGAATTGTATTACTAAGCAATTAAACGTGTTTTTATTAAACCTTGCACATGAACCTTTGCCAAACTATTACTGTTATGTTAACTACATATTGAATTTATTGGCGACACCTGATGTCAACAAAGCTATTAATCAAAATATAAACGTAACATCTCTCTATAAAAACCGTTTTAAAAATATTAAAGTAGGTTAATTAATAGTGTATAGTAGATACTAAGTTACCAAACTATTAACTAGATCATATTATTTCAATAAATTAATCGTCAATCTACATACAATCGCGAGGTCTATATATCTTAAATATGTACAATATTACCTTAGAGATGTTAATCCGCGCAGAATAGGAAAATGTGCGTTTAGTAAACCTGAAATGTATAACGCTGCAAAGTTAAAATAGATTTATTGGTCCCAATAGATCATACAACAAAACTTCACGAAATATACTAAAATAATCAAAGAGAAGGATATTGCTTGTGCCCTTATAAATATTTTGATTTTAGAAGCTATTACTTAGGTTTGGTATAATATGCCTAGCTATATAGATAATCTACTATTACTGGCCAAACATCCTTCATTTAGAGCATAATAGTGGCTAAAATTAGCCAGCATTAAAAGAAATGTCATCTAACATTAATATCAAAATATATTTTTTTACATAACCACTTAATTCCCTGCCAACCTGGCCAATTATAGCGGATTTTTCCAATATAACGATCGAGGATAGAAGTCATGTCTGGCGGGGCCACCATATTATATTAATGTAACGGGATGGTTAATTTGTTTTTTTTTTCTATGATTTGTGCTACATAAAATAATACAGAATTCTTCTAGAAATAGGATTAATAGTTTTGAGGTTCTAACTGCTCGGTTTACTTAAATATTTATTTAAATGTTAACAATACTATTTCTGTTTTAGTTTTACGACTTTAACGATGTTACAAACGATTTAAAGTTTTATCTACAGCGACAAAGCTATTTTACACTACTGTTTTTGAAGGTTTAGAAAGAGTTATTTGAAAGTAAAATGCAGAACACAAAGAATTTACATTCTTTACGTATGACTTTCCTAAAAAATGTATGTGTATATGAATATACTTCAAAGACCGCTCTCTACAATGGAAACTGAACCAACAGTCTTAAAGTAATTCTCTGCATTTTATCGTGCAGAACCGCCAGTATGTACTATTTCTACATAAAAATTAACGAGACGATCTTCATTGCAGCAACAAAGGAATATAGGTCACGTATTCAGTGGGTGGTTGCTAACGTTACAGATATTTTTACAGATAGTCCAACACGCTTTTATTGTTCATAAAGTTTTGTCGTAAAATATTCTGAAAGCATATGGTCTTTCAATAATCATTTCATTTAGCAAATAAAAATAGTAATGTCGTCATCTCTTACGCATTACTTTCCATCCAAAATCGTTGCATTATTTTTATTTCACCGTTTAAGGACCCAGTAAAATATATCTTATAAAGTTCTTGGAATTGGAAGTGTAATTTCACGGAATATTATTTAAGACATTTAGTAATTTTTTTGGTAAGTCTGTTCTTTTTAAATGAGAAAATAAAATGCACCATTAAAATGGTAGTTAAATTTAAATTTTATAAGAGAAATATGTCATTTATAACCTGGCATATGTGGTACCTACTTTTTTAAAGACCAGAGCTCTTTTTACTTTCATGTGCTTGTTGATGTATACTCGAAATATCCTTTAATTGCCAAGATATAAGAAAAAAAAATAAGATAGTAAATAGAACATATGAGATTCAGAAAAAAACAAATTCCACAGATGATTTTCCATCTAGAGGAAACATAAGAAATTAAGCATGTAAAGTACTAATAAAAATCAAACACAAGACTGCTGTTGGTATTAATATAATATTTATATTATTATGACAAAAAAAAACCAACAACAGTTTCATGTAGTACAGATTGAGGTGCTTAAAGCTGCTGCAACTTAAGATGCTAGTGTATTTGATTAATTACTCTGTCTTATTTTATGTAACGTTATATGTATTCTCTGAATTAAGAAGTAATTAACATGTTAATGTTTCAGAGTGTAGAATTTCACGAAAAAGGCAGGCGGCATCAAGATAATGTTGCAAAAAAATTAAAATATATCACGAAGAAAAGTAGGCGAGAAGAAAAGGAATCCTTAAAGACAGATTCGATTTTAAAACAAATAGAATCAGCAGCATTAGAAGCTTATAGAAAAGATGTACAAAATAACGGTGACCTCTCATCCATCGCTATTAATAATACTCTACAACAAAGTAGTCATAGCACTTCATCGAATTCCCACAAATTATGGAACGAAGTGAAAAACGAAGATGGCAAATCTTATTACTACAATGTCTTGACGAACGGTAATGTAAAACTTACTATGTTTTTTTTGTTATAATAAATTTTTGACAGAGTCGGCATGGGAAATCCCAAAAGAAGGTTTCGTTAGTCTTGCGGACCAAGCACTAGACGCGGATGCATCCATCAAACATCAGGTGAAAGCATTTAATAAACAGAGGGTAATGAGCGCTAGAGTTCTGGAAGAAGAAGCGAAACGAGAGCAAGAAGAAGCGAGAGCAGCTGCTGAACGGGAAAAAATGAAGGAGAGACGGGTGGAACCGGAACCAGAACCGACAGTTTCAGGGCCTATATTAGAACCTGGAAAAACTGATCCGTACGGAAAATGGCAAAAAGTCGAGACAAGGTACATTATCAATTTAAATGATGAGAATCTGAAATGTTTGAATTTTATATTTATTTTTTTAGTACAAAACCAATAGATTTACAATTACCAACGCAAGAATATGAAGAATACTACGAAATACCAGCGTTTCATGAAGCTGAGCCAAAACCCAGAGAATTTAAGGAAAAAATTGTTGAAAGTTTGGGCGACGGTAATGCAGCTTTTAAGAAGAGGAAATTAATGTCAGGCGCTAAAAGGAATACAAGACAACGAATCGAAGATGACTAACGAGTTAAATGCCTTCCTAAGCTTAAATCAATGAATAATTCCATTATGAATCAATATTATCTCCTTTGTTGTACATATATACTTTTATAATTATATATTGATTATTACTATTGAATAAAAATAAATAATTCAGTTTCTATACTTTTACTTTTTTTTCTACAATTAAAAGCAATATATGGATTATTATGCACTCGCGTAATTTAAGTTACACACACATATTGAAGTTGAATGTAGGTTCTAACGCTAAATAGCGTTCACAATCTAGCGGGAATTTTGCATTGAGTAAAAATATCTCATTTTAATCCTTGTATTCATTTGATTAATTCATGTAGTGGAAGATATGGTGTCACAATTTAATTTATAATTTTCATATAATTTTAAAATTCAAGTTGATAAGGTGCCATCTATCAAGCAGTAGTAGAACACTATTAGTGATAGCCCATACCAATGTCGTTAAAGATTTCTGTATCAAACAATAAAATTTTGTTATTTTAACTAAGTATAACCACATATTAAAGAGCTTTTATACTTTCTCTGTGGTATAACAAGATCGTCCGTCTATGTTAACATCTAATTATAATAATTGTATTTTATAATGCTTCTTACATAAAATATATTTATATAAAAATCTTTAAAAAAAAGTTTCACTTCAGTAGCGCTTTTCTATTCGATCATAGATGACGACACGATCTCATAAAAGAGCCAATTGATTGTAATTTCGTTAATTACATTATTACATAAACACTGGCTAACTTTCCTTTTTTTTAATAAACATTTCATTCAATTAAAATTTAGTTACAGAAGAAAGTAATTTTGATAAATATAAAATTCAGCATTCATAATTTTTCCGTCGCAGTACAGCATTGCCAACATTGCCAACAGGCAAATTTATAATTTCTTTCGCGGCTACCGCCTGCCGCTGTCATTATACAGCTGTCAAGTGAGGGTGTTGTCTATTGTTACAAAACCTTGTTTGTAAAAGGTGAACGATAAATGCTAGCTTTAATGTGTTTGTAATAGCGTACGACTATGGCATCGTTGTCCCTACCGAGGGTGTTTGTTCCGCGGAAAACCAGTTTGGATATAGAACGCGAACATTTTGAGAAATCACAGGTACATTTTCTATTTTTGGGGTTAAGGCAGATGTTTTATTATTTGGTTGTGGATTTTTTCAAAATTGCTCATTGTGCTTAGAAAATTCTGTCTAGTTTTGATTTGTTATCTTATGTATACATAAATACAAGTTTGTTTACATCATGTATATGCATAAACAATACCTTTATTATTTAAATTAATAAGATGTTTTTTACTTTCTACCTTTTGTTGTTTATTGTTATTGTAGTCTCTAGTCTCTATCTTTCCAATATCAGATTAGGCGTTTACAGAAAGCTTTTAAGTATTTATGTAGAATGTGATTTAAATAATTGCATAGTACAGTTAAATCTGTGGGTTTGGTAAGTGATTCACTCTATGTATATAGTATATTTGCTTTGTATTGAAAAAAATGAGCATTAACTTTTCCATTAGCTGTAAATATTAACTTAGTTTTAAATTGCTTGCTTCACGCTTACATTTTTTTTATACATAACATCTACCAATCTTATGTTTTCTTTGCAGAAAATTTGCATGAGTTGATTCACACTATTTACTAAAATTTTTATTCCTGCATGCTATTTAAGGAGTATTTTGTTTATCATGGATTATACGCCGGAGGCCATAACCGATAAAGCTTTTTTTAAATATGTGAGTATGATCCAAGTTTGTAGGTACTTTATTTAATTTTTTCGGAAAATACAGGAACCGTAGCAATTATAGAACAGCTTATCATTTTTATGTTATCATGTTCTCTCAAGTTATCCTCTCAAGTTATCTGATAATTTTTATTTGTTTTATACCTGCTACATAGACTTGATATTTATTTTTACGTAATCATAATATCCTACGTTCAAATTTAACGTTTTACAGTTGAAGTTTTATCAGCGACGGAATAACAATGCCGCATTTACAAAAAGAATGTTATTTGATCTACAAGGACAACTTCATGTGAAGTATATTACATATATACAAACGGCTGGTCTATGTAATATTATGCTTCATTTCCGTAATTTAAAACGTGGGAGTACTAGTTTTAAAAGTAAACAAACTTCGTGCTTTCTATCCGAATTTACTAATTCCAGTATAAAACAGGGTCGATTTGCCAGTAGATGAACAATTTTGGAACAAACTATTAATAGAATATTGTTTACGGAAATCCCCACTAATACTCAATTCAAAATAGAAAGAAATAGACAGAAATGATTTATAAAACCATTCTATCTCCAAAGCATTAATAGTTTTAAGGTATTCACTCGTCATAACAACCACATGTACAATAACATTTAATCGTATTTTAACTGAATGAATGAGTCCAGTATTGGTACCAACAGCAGAACTAATTATACAACCTGAATTTTTTCCGTTTTCAATTCATGTGTTACTGTCAACATCTTATAAAATTATATATTTTACACATACATATGTATGGATTTGCTCATCATTTGGAGTTGCCTCATCAATTTGTTTTTTATTTCTGTTCTATTTAACACATTTTTTGTTTTCAAATTTTTTTGTACCTACTTAACTTTCAGAGCTGCTACTCCCATCTGATCATTTTTTTAGTTCATCTGTCATTGTAATTTTTCTCTTGCGAAATTCATCTGTTTTTACATATTTGTTTCTCTGTGAGCTTCCACTTTTGTTGAGCCCTTCGCGGCAAAAATTGCTGTATTTTTTGCATTACTAGAGATTCCTTTCTTCTAGTATTTTTTGATTGTATGAGATACATTTTTATATACATATTTCAGCGTCTTCTTTTGCTGAACGTTTAGTATTTTCATCAAGTACAATGTCGTGGAAAATTGCCACATTTCAGAAGCATTGTAAGGAAGATGATCATCATTAATTTTTGCAAGTACAGAAGGTACAAGATTTACTTTATGTCAATTTATAACTTTTAATCCTTCACTGACTTAACAGCAGAAACAGCAGATAGCTACATCCAATAGGTTGCATTTTGTAAAACTAAATGTTCATAATTCTTTGAAGTTGTTTTAGGTTTGTTGCGTATTGTCCTTAAGTTTCACGCTTTCATCATGGATAGTTCATGGAGTAATTGGAATAAGTTAAATTCCGCTTCCATGATGTTCGTTTGTTGTCTCTTCGCTTGTTGCGTACGAACTCGATTAAACCTATGTCAGCTCAGACAATGCGGAAGAACATTTCGTGACCAACTAAAACAATCTGGAACCACTTTTAAAATTACGAATTTTGAAGGGGGAGGAAAGCTAATCCACAAAATATGGCTTTCCGTTTTTCTTTGGAATTTTTTAATGTTTTGCAAAACACTGGAGCAAATCTAGAACGATACGGAAAAAAAATTAAAACCAAAGAGGAGAGGGGACGAGCTTTACACACCACAATTCAGAACCGTACGATCAAGAGTTCAAAGTGGTTTAATATTTGGAGAAACTACTAAGAGCGGACTTCATCAAATACAATAAAATTTCCAATTTCAATCGTTTTGTCTAATGAATGCCCTTATCTAGAAATTACGAAATCGAAATTAAAAACTATACTATCCAGTGAAATTCTCACTTTTCAAACTGACGTTTTTCTAAGAACACTTAAATACAGGATATTTCGAAGTAGGTGTGGCAAATTTCATGTTAATGTTTATCTAGTGGGAAAACAATTTTTAGGTAACTCCATAGGAATAAATCTAGTTAATTTAAAGCTGGAGAGCTTGTCGGTCATTCCATCTTTATTGGTACAGCATGATTATGAAAGTATGTTATTACAGTTATCTAATATCTGATTGTAAACTTAATTTAAAACAAACGTCCTTACGTAACTAATTATCAGATTTAGCTCCTACATGAATTGTATATTATATCTACAATGTGTTATGGAAGTTTCCTATAAATCCGGTGTTTCAGCTTACTGTGTATAGGTATATACATAATAAGATTAGATTTCGTTATATAAGCATAAGTAGATGATGAGGATTGTATGTATATGTATATGTAGTTTTGTGGTTGATGATAACTGAAGATAATGTAGGTCAGACTACTGGTATTAATTACACGATACTTCCCATGATTTAATTTAATTTCCAAAGAAATTTTATATTTATTGTAATACATATGTACATACTTAGAACTAAACTTAAACTGTTAAAATATATTTGACTTTCTCGAAATTTTAAATTTAATTATTTATAAAATTAATTTTATCGTTTTGTTTTTTCTTTCGAGTTAACGAACTTCTGTAGTTGGCGTATAAAATTATTCAGTATATACTACATATTTCACGCTTAATGACTTCATTTACTCGAAAGGAATTTTACCGTATTTCGTTGAACTTGTGTGCATTTTACGTTTATTGCTTGAGTACATTAGAGAACTATAAATGCATGAAGTGATCTCACGAAGGATTAATTAATTACCGAAGAGTTTCGTTGCATTGAGTAGACAAACTATACAGGGTGTCTACTGAATAGTCTATGAAAATAAAATAGGTGAAAGCTAATGGCATGGAAACCTAAATTCCAAAAATGAATACTTTATGTCCACGCAGTAACGAGAAAATAATATTTTTCAATCTCAGTCCGGCCCTGTTGTTCAAGCACAACACATAAATGATGGGCAGAACGTTGAGTCATTCACATAGCATTCGTTGTCTCATATGTACATTATGGCAAGTTATACGAATACTGAGTACAGGGACATAATTTAAGGAATTTAAGAAACAGGATAATATTTTTTACTTCACCCGCATTACGTACAGAAAACCCAACGTCCATCATACAATGATTTTCCTCACGGATTACCTGATGTGAATGGTTTCGTCAAATAGAAACTGGTCTTCCAAATCTTCGATCCGTGATCCTGTTTACCGATGAATACTGCTTCACAAAAAGTGGTGTACTGAATTACCATAATATTTTTCACTGGGCCGACCCACAAGATATCCATCAGAGTTCATCCCAACATAGGACATCAATAAATGTATGGGTCGGAATATTGGGCGTTTATTTATTTGGACCACATGTACTTATATTACTACGATATATTAAATGTGGTAGATCATTTAAATTGTCTGCAAAATACGTTACCCGGTTACTTGGATGACATACCACTACATGTACGACGGCAAATGGAGTTCATGCACGATGGGGCACCTCAAAATGTTGCCCGACTTGTATGGGAACATTTAAACTAGGCATTTGTACATTGGATAGGCCGAGAAGGAAAGATGCTGTGGCCAGCACGAAGTCCCGATTTAAATATGTTGGACTTTTTCCTGTGAGGATACATGAAAAACTTTGTTTGTAATCATCGACGGAAAATTTTAGACGTCGAGGCTCTTCGAGACTGTGTTGTCACAACGGCCTAGACTATGATAAGTTTTGCCGTCGCACAGAAGCATGCATCCGGCGCTCGTGGTAGTAATTGCGGACATTACTACTCTTAAGTTTTTGTCCTGTTTGTTATCAAACTGTCCTCTTCAAGACTACCTACCACGAATTATTTGAAAAGAAAAAATCTATTAACTATGAATGCGATCTCAAATAGTTAATTATTAATTACCAGATCATTAGGTAATAATATGTTGTTGTACTTTAATATTGATGGTTTCTGTAATGAAAAAACAAAAAACCTGATTTCTACGAAAAAAAAACAGGTCAAAATAAATAAAATCTGTAGTAAATATGTAACCTTGATATAAATAGAATATTTGTGAAAAGGCCGAATGTGCAATTCATAGAGCAGCAAAGCTGCTTCATAAACAAATGCATGCATAGAGTACAATAAGCATTTATTTACATATCATTCAACTAGATAAAAAATAATTGTTTATGTCTATTAGAAATTTTTGCAGCGTCCCTTTTTTTCTTGTACACATGTGTCAGGTCCGGATTCAACATAATTTGGTAATTATTAAAGGAAAAATTGTTTTAATATATGATCGTAATTTTTTTGGATTTACCTTTCTTGTGATATTAGTTTTATACTGTTTATTTTTCCGGCACTATTCATTTGACACCCTGTATACATATAAACTATCTATAGATAACTGGATCGAATATAATTTACGGTAACTTACAAATATTGACGCTTGACTGCTTGTTGCTTTACATTACATTCTGTAGTAATATGTAGTATTAAAATTACAAAATATACTGTACAATCACGTGTATGTACATGAGCGTGGTAGTAGAAGACGTGCGTCAGAACTTATGGGAAAACAATAATTGCACATTTATAAGCACCATGATAGATTCAGTATTCGTAATTTTCTATCATTTGCGGTTAAGGGTTACAGCGGTTATGTTGTAACTAATTATGTAGTTACACACACAATGTCTTATAACATGTAAACATGCTTGTAGAATCAATAAGTTCTTTAACAGAAAATTCTAAGCAAGCATTACCATTTTTTAAATAATTTTTGAATTATGCAAATATAACGTGACGTCCTCGTTTTTTTTGTTTAATGCCTGTATTTTATTTTATATATAATTTTGTTGTTTTCTCCACTAAAAGTTTAACATTCTGTGTAGTTTAAACCACACAATTTAAAATGATTGTGTTCCAGTTA
>SMLS01072704.1:0-41168 GCA_004785975.1 Popillia japonica
AAAAATTCTAGAACCAAATTTCAGCAAATCTCTTCGAAGTGATTTCGAAAAATATGAAATTTACTAAGATAATGTGCAGCCGTTTCTTAATAGCGGAAGCTGAACCGTTAGCTTTCTTGGATGCTCTGGAATTTATAGAAAGTACATGCTCAATCCGTTGAAATAGATTACAGGCGACTTGCCAAAAAGTAAATACCTTTGAACCACCACCAATTACTAGAATAGCAACAATTAGAAGAGAAAAACAGCAATTACTTGAAGATTATAGGGGCCAAAAGTTTGGGAATCGCTCAGAAGAGGGGTTCTAAAGATTATCCCCAGTTGACAACCAAGAACAAAACGACAATAATATTAAAGTAAGCATAGCCACTATTATTTTAGAACATGATGTCGTATATGTGCTATATAAGTTTGCATTCTGTGTACCAGTGCAAACCTATTCGCGCCACAATATTATATTATTTTTCCACACCCTTCTACGCATATTTCACTTTGGTCAAAAATCCATTCGTTTGTTCGTACAAGAAAATAGAAAATATTAGGCAACGCCTGATATCCAGAAATGAACAAGTTACTCTTCGATATGGTTTAGCAAACAGCTTCAATATCACATGTAACTGCCTGCGCCCTGTCGCTCTCCTTCAAGAAAAATTCCTAAACTACATCAATTGAGTTCATCGATTCTGGTGGCTACACTGAAGTAATCAATGCTTGTTTACGCCACTATCAATCTAATCTAGCTTTTACAGAACCTTCCAATTCTATAGGAGATTTTGATACCAAACGCAGAAATACTAGGTTCATACATATACTAGCGACCATAAATGAGGGATCATTAGTCTACCGGTAAAATTACTCGCTCTTTTTATCGGTTTCACTTAGCGTAATAAAATAGAAACTGTTCTTTCTTCTTGGAATAATTAGGATTATATCCACATGCAAAAGAGACGCTATTATAACGAAAAACGTAACAGTCTTATTTAAATTGATTTATGGCCCCAACTATTGTTGAAGTATTCTTTCGTAAATATTTATTTAAGCTGGTTTGTATTATATTATGCATGCAATAGGGGTGCTATTGTCGAACATTTATACAATTAAGATAGTATTTCGCCCTCTAACATGTACAAAATCTTAGTTTTCATTTAGAAATTGTACAAGAAGAGTAGGTAGTGAAGCGTGCGTTTATGTAAAAAAATTTAAAAAAGTTATATCGTGCCAAACCGAAGAGAACTAAGTCTGGTAATACGTAGTGCCATAACAACATAGAGAAAACAATTCCTTAGGTATAGTAGCACACAAACTTAAATTAACTTGTCGGGAAGTGCAAGGAATGGTGAAAAGCTTTCGGACAACTGGAACCACAGCACCATGAAGGTTCCAAAAGACTCAAAGTGACTCCACCGAATGAGGATTTAAGAATTACATTGATTTCTAAACGAAACAGACGCCTAACAGCTCCAGAAATTCGTGCACAGTTAAATGAAGGTCCCGCAAATACGCTGTCGCTCACAACAGTAAAGAGGCGGTTAACGAAGGCTGGATTGCACGGTCTAATAGCCGCCAGAAAACCATTACTACGGTCGCAAAACCGTAAGAAACGATTGGAATGGGCCAAACAGCATAAAGATGAGGACAGGAATATATGTCAAAGGTGCTATGAACGGAAGAAAGCAAATTTCAAGTCTTCGGTACTAATCGATGCACTTTTGTTAGAAGAGCTGGTGAAACGATACTGCCGGAATGTGATGCATCAATTGTTAAGCATGGAGGTGGTTCTGTGCTCGTTTGAGGTTAATTTTCCTTTAATGGCGTCGGGAATTTGCATCGAATTGAAGGAATTTTGAACACTATTAGCAATATACTATTCTCACTGGAGTAAGACTAATTGGTGAGGGGTTTTACTTGCAGCAGGACAATGATCTCAAGCATTCCTCCCGAGTTTGTAAAAATTATTTGCAAAAAGAAAGAGAAGGTGTCCTCATAAATATTGTTTGGCAGCCGCAATCGCTTGATATTAATCCCATCAAATTGTTGTGGGATGAGTTAGACAGAAATGTACGACACCACTATCCAACATTCCAGAAGCTAGTCTGGGTGCAATTAGTGAATGGCTGGCAAACTATCCTCCAAAAACTAGTCTCACGATTGCCAAATAAGGCAAAGGCGGTTACTTTAAAAAATAATAAAACAATAAATACTATTCCGTTCTATGTTTTTATTATAAATATTCTTGTATTTTATAAAAAAAAGAAATGTGTGTTTTATTTAAAAAAAAACATGTAGATATCTGATCATGATCTCTGATTTTTGGTCGTTAGTATATATTTTCATGGCTAACACGAGCTAAGTGGTCAATTTCTTATATAGGCATTATTTGCAATAAATTTGCTGATAAGCTATTCTGTAGTTAGTTAGATTTCTTCAAGTGGGCTTTGCTAATATTTTGGAAAATGTCCTCGTGGAAAGAAAAAACTACACCAAGATATAAAATTTGTAAGTAAAGTGATTGACCGCAAATCAAATTTGTTCGTTATAGAAGCAGCTTAAATCTAGGAACGTTTAAAACTACCACAAACCATATTGTCAGCTGAACACAAATTATAAACTGATGTATGGAAGGTCAATATGCTGCCCAACACTGGTTTGGTCAATCTTTTCTAAAGTAAGCTAGAGGCTTTCCTAAAACTACAAATAACCCTCTCATTCCAGGTCTTTCATAAGTCAACAATGGAGATAACCGAAACTGTTTTCATCTATTGAACAACACTTAGACAAACGCCAATTAAGAGATATCAAAACTCTGATTTTTGGCGCAAAGTAACCCATTTCTATTATGTGCCTTGCCATACTTTTTCTAAATTACGTAAAATTTTAATCAAAACCTTCACTTAACATTGTTTTAACAATAATATTATTGTACAGATTCATAATTTGCAAGAGTAGGTACTCTAGTAAAATTCTGTTGAGTAATTGCTATTGACAGATAAGATATGTACTAAGACGTAATTTATATCGCAAACTAGACACTTCACATATTATGTAGTGCATGCAGGCTTCTGCAGTTATGAATAAATGTCGTCTCAATGAAATTACCTTGTGCCAATTCTCATTACGAAATATTATATAAATACTTAAATATAAAATCTCACCAATATATCTATGACACATACAAAGTATAAGACATGTTTCGGCCATAAAAATTTAGTCCAGCGACTCTATCTTTCTTTCCATATCTGAGTAGCAAGCACTCGTGTGAATGATAAAATTATTTTTATCGACATACGCATTAAAATAATTTCACCGCCCGTAAAAAAATAAACTAATTTTAATAAAATTCCTGGATTTTAGAATATTTCAAGCCTACTATATTAGTTGGTGTACTTTTTTTTCATGAAAGGAAAAATCATTAAATCCGTATCAGCTAAGGTCAAGATGAGGTCTATAGTGGCAATTGCGGTCTGTTTAACGGTCAATGATCGACTTTATGACTTTTGGATTTCTTATCAGAACAATATCCGCTGCATTAATTCATCGTTTAGATAATTCATTCATATATCCAATATGTTAGTGTAGATGATATACTCACGTATCGATAGAAAACGAATGGCAAAACTAATATGTACGCCACATCGGATCCATCGTACAAGTTTGTTACTAATTAGATTATAACATTGAGATTATTACTAGGGAAGAGTTGGGCTTAAATGAATCATTATTTTTTTCGGTTTCTGAGTATAATTTATTTAAGTACTTCTGTGG
Source organism: Popillia japonica (assembly GCA_004785975.1). Classification (NCBI taxonomy): domain Eukaryota; kingdom Metazoa; phylum Arthropoda; class Insecta; order Coleoptera; family Scarabaeidae; genus Popillia; species Popillia japonica. The sequence continues at coordinate 3,763 of SMLS01072704.1, forward strand.
TATGATAAATAAATTAAAGTTATCTCTAAGTGTACCAACTACAATTAATTATAGTTATGACATGCAAAAAAGTTAAAGGAATTATCGTCAATAGCAAGATTTATAGTTTTAATAAATGTATTTCCAATTAAACCGTGAATTGGTATGAAATACGAAGAATTGTTGTCAATTAAGTTGTTTGAAGTCTTATATCTAAGTATGTGTTTATATATAGGGTGTCTCAGCGAGACTAATTACTTTTACACCCCACATAGCCTACACTTGATATTGATAGTTTAGGCGGTAATTAGGTTTTTTTTTGAAATATGCACACAACTCACCAATGCTTGTCTAGTGCGCCATGCCAACAAATGTTCTTGAATATATATTGTCAAAGTGTTACATCAAAGTCATACATCGTCGTTTGATGCTTGTGGACTTCTTCCTTTGGGGACGTATCAAGGATTTGATCTACTAGACACTGGTGAACATAAGAGAAGAATTAGAAGCACGGTGCCAGCAGCATTCGATACTCTCTCCTCAAGAACTACGAAGATCAACACTTAAGAATGTTTCTCGACGCTTATGACTGTGTTTCAATGGGAACGACCACTATTTCTAATAATTATTGTAATTTTATAGGTTTTTACATCCTTTTTCTTTAAATAAATTAAAATGTCTTCCAAATGTACCTTTTTTCGTCGGAAGTAAATGAGGATAGTTTTCGTTAAAAATTCTACAAGTTCTACTAGGGATTTTGTCGCACTTTCTGTGTATAAAAAATAAATTAAGAATATCTTGATTTGTATAAACATTTTCTTTTTTGTTATCAATTTTAACTTTATGTAGCAATAATGTAAAATCACTTAACGGATGATTATTAACTCAGAAGCTTCAAACTACGAAGTGTGACTTTGACGTTAGACTTTGACAATAAGTCTTTGAAAACACTTGTTTTCCGTGTCACACTAGACACGTATTGGTGAGTTATGTGTGCATTGCATGTGTCAGACGTGAGGGAAGTAAAAGATGTATGACCGCCGCAGACCACTAAGTAATAAAATACGGGTGGTGCCATTTGAAAAAATTAGCTTATGGTTCTTCAAAATTTCAAAAAGTTGGCATGACATACCATGACTTCACTTTCCTGATTAGAGATGGCCGTGATTTTTTCCTATGATTGGTAACACCGCTATAGTGCTTTGACAGTTCGTTGGTTCGTATGTCACTGTGAGCTGTATAAACATCAGATAAAAATACATGCACACTGACAGTTTTCAAAATATTTAAAAAGTGTTCTCAATCTTAGAAAGAAAATTAATTAAAAAACAGCCTACTTTAACCAGGAAAGGCATGGTAGTAAAGTAACCACACAATGTAGACAGCCATTCTCGTCGTCAAAATCTACTCCAACATGCTATTGTAGAAAAAATCGAATAACTACAAAACGCTCAAATCAAACTGCAAAAACTAAAGGTATTCATAAAGCTTAACAATAGGTAATTCCAAATATGTAAAAATATACAGGATGTTCTATTTAAAATAACCAAATTGATGTCAATTTGCGGTGTAACCGGAAGCGCTAGAAGTCTAAAAATATTTTAGTAACAGAGAAGATAATCGATTATATATAATTCTGAATTTTCAAATTTATAGCACCCTCATAAATTTCCAATGAACGGTCTCGCTGATACAATCTGTATATGCACATATACATGCAGTATCAGACAAAAGTAAAGCAACAATTGAAGTGTGCACATTTGCAATAAAAAATAAAACCAACATGTAAAAGAATCATAAAATAATGCATGTCTCAAAAGTAAAGCACCACAAAGAGGAATTACGCGAAAATCTATGAAAACTAAGGAAAACTGATTACAAAAGAAAATTTCAATTAATATTTAGTTGTATAACCATGTTGGTTTAGTACTTCAGTACATCTTGCAGGCATGGAAGAGGTTAATTTCTCAATAATGGGGGATGGAATATTTTTGCATTCATGTTGAATAACGTCGACAAATTTAACCCTATTGCGGTATGTTCGTCCTCAAATACGTCTCTCAACTTCTTCCCATAGGTGTTCTATGGGATTCAAGTCATAAGACGGTGCAGGCCATTCCATTGCACGGACATTATGCTCAGTAAACCATTCCTTCACTAGTTTCGAAGCGTGCTTCGGATCATTATCGTGTTGGAATATGAACCGTAATGGCATTTCACATTCTGCATATGGTAGCATTACATTTTGTAATAGATTAGCATAATAGAAGTGATCCATAATTCCGGGTATGAGTGTAGTGGGCCTACCCCATATGCAAAAAAACAGCCCCAAATCATTACAAATCCACCACAATGTTTAGTTTTAGGTGCTGTATATTTTGGATTGTATCTCTCTGATTAACAGGACATCTTATACGACGGATGCCACTAAAAAGCACGCGTTTCCAATCATTCATTGTCCAGTTCATATGCTCCCTAGCAAATTTAAGACGTGCTATTCTATTTTTCTTACTGATTAGTGGTTTCCTTGCAGATCTTCGTCAAAAATAGGTGTGCTTTTACTAATCTTCATTGTATGGTCTCGTATTTATTTGCAGGTGATGGATTTCGGCTCGAATGTGCGCTGCTGACTTCCATGGATCAGCTTTAATCGTGTGTACTATCAGTTTATCAGTAATGAAAGAAGTTTCTTGGACGCCCTAGTTCTGGAAGTATTTCGACATGAGCCCGTTTTTTGGAATTTTGTATTATTTTTGAAACAGTATCTCATTTAAGCTAGAATTGTCGGGCGATATTTCATTGTTTGTTATTTTATAAACACGGAGTTATTACTTTGTTTTTTCAGTCATTTCCCGTTAAATTCCTTTTGGCATGGGTAGCCGCTAATATAACTCACTACTTCGATAGCTAGCACCACAGTACTCTGGGACAGTCACGGAATAATTTTCAAAACATACTTGATGCTTTACTTATATCGTCCGCTGAATTAACGGTTTGCCAGAACTTATTTCTAAAAACGCCATAGATCCACACTGCTGGGACAAAACAGAACCTATTGTGTGTTACAATAATGTAGCAATTCTTAGGTATGTATATATTGAAAAATACTTTGACTGTGTCGCAATATCACATTTTATGAAAAAAATAATGTTGTTGCTTTATTTTTGTCCGATACTGTATCTAACAGAACTGCATATAGGAAAGCTGGTTTACAATATTACTAACAAAAATACTCCACAAAATATCTTAAATAAAGAAAACCAAATGATGAGCAAAAAATTTAGGAAATGAATTCAAACTAATCTAAAGTAATAATTCAATTTTTGACATGGGGTTTCTCCACTGATGTCAAATATTCACAAAAAATGGTGTACATTTCTATCTAGGTTTATACCAGAAATACAGCTATGATCATGTGTTATGTCTTGGCTATCTGCATGAAGTTGGTGATTCTTCCAGAAGCTAGTGAATATAATAAGTTTATTACAGTCACTTTGGGAAATGAATTCTTTAGTCCTACTTTAACTAAGCACAAGAAAATTCTCTTTGAAACTTTTATGCCTAATAAACAGTTTAAATATTGTTCGGGAACTACTAAATTTACAAATTACTGATGTATATAAACCTGTCTAATATTAGCTACAATACAGTTAAAAGCTGTGGGTTCCAATTTCTTCTTCATGGAAGATACATTTACCGCCACAGAACGTTGCTTCTGGTAGAAATCTTTAGAGTCAATTGGCTTTAATTTCGCAGTTAGAATATTATGAGAGAACTACTTGAGTAAGAGGTGTCAGGAAATGTTACCCAATGCTTCTCTTACAGAACAAAAAACTATTATTTTGAAAATGAGGTACTCAATAGACGAACATAAAAAGCTTTGTTTTCGAGATAAATTCAAACGAAATATTATCCATTTCTTAATAAATCTAAAACATTTCCGTGTTATTAAATCTTAACTAACTTCTTTGGCTAATATTAAGAAACAACGTCGTTATCAGTGCCGTTCTCAATCGCTGGTAATTACACTCACAGATCCAAACAAAGCCATTCTTTTCACAATCAGTTCACTTTCAAGCATATTTCGATTATCAGCTGCATGAAATTTCTTTCCATTCAGTTTACTAAGATCAGATGCATCCCAACTATATGCATACGGTTTATCGCGTATAAATGCGTTTGCATTATTGCGATAACGTTTATTCATTCATAACCGCTAGAAAACTAGAATTCCATATTCGTTACTTCACGGTGTTTGCCATGCCATAATAAAATCTCGAATGATACTATTCTATATATAAATATTACAAAGGGAACCTAATTGCATTGATTTTAGATTAATATATTCCGTAATAAAATAACTAATTATATATTTCAACAACGAATTACCCTCGTCATAACGAATTTCGTCAATTTAAAGGACCGCCTTAAATCAATCAGATTAATAAACCCATTATTCTGTTTGTACGTCCTCGACTAATCTCCGACTTGTCTATAAACATTTAATCGAAACAACATAATGACAAATCAAATCGAGTCAGGTATAAGTAATATAGAATAACAATGGTAGGAAATTACATAAATTAAATTCGCTTAATAACAAGGTGCTAGAATGCCACACCTTGATTTGATGGAAAAGTACTATTCTCCGTAATGGAACGTAATATGTGTTGTATCTCTTAATACTAGAGAAGAAACTGTACATACATACCGCCATAGTTTGCCAAGAGATTTAGAAAGTTCGGCGTTATGCAATTGCGGGTGCTGATCAGCTAATCTCCGCCTTGCCGCTTGAGCCCATACCATGAAGGCGTTCATCGGTCTCTTCACGTGTAGCTTTTTCTTTTCCGATGATGCTCTGCAAAAAAAATGATTATGGGTTAACCGTCTGCAATTAAAGATTGAATTTATTTGATTTTATAAAAACTCTTAACTTGTCTTAAGTTACGTTACGTTAATACGTCATGTTTTTCATTACCTACCAAGTCATAAAGTTGAACTTTGAAACTAAGGTAAACATTGCCTATAAAGTTGTCCCACTCCTGGACGATAGAATATCCAAGAAGTGTAGTGTAGTGTGTATATTTATGTAAGTGACGCATTAGTAGAAGCAGTTAATAAATATTTTCAGCATTTGATGGTACATATGTGTTTTGACGTTTTGTTCTGAATGTCGAAAGTTTCGTCCCCCATTCTCCACCCTCCACCCTCATGTTACGTACTAAAATCTTGGATTCCGTTAAGAGTTTGTGTAAAATTCTAATTTATCGAAAAAAGTTTCATAAAACCACGTAACTTGATTTGCATTTTGAAAGAAATAAAAATATGAAGTCCTCCTAACATCAGTATTGGTCCTACATCACTTTTATGAATTGTAATGAGGATTGAGGATGAGCATTGAGGATGAGAGACTAAGTGTGTGATATACACTATCGACCAAAAATGAGGGATCACTGCGGAAATTACAATAAACTGCTACATTTTTTGTGAAACTAACCATGTATACAAATGAAAACATATTTTTTTTATAAAACAAGCATTTGTTTTTATACAATTAGGGTGTTTCAATAAGGCGCAAGATTTGAATTGCGCGCCATGTTTGACAGTCATAATGTCACATGATTATGACGTCACAGATCGAAAGTTGACAGATGGGAGTTAGTAAACATGGAGCATTAAACGGTAGAACAACGCGTCCTGATTATCAAAAATTATTATCAAAATGGTGAAAGTTTAATTGCCACTATTCGTAAAGGGTGTCCAATGTTCGGTCGAAATAATGGGCCTAATTCATCTACTGTGAACAGAATAATCGAAAAATTCGAAAGGACTGGTTCGGTTAGTGATGTGAAACACAAGCCACGAGCTCGCAGAGGTCGTTTAGAACAAAACATCACGGTAGTTCGCGAAAGTGTGATAGAAAGGCCAGAGACGTCAATTCGCCATCGAGCACAAGAATTGGACATTTCAACAGGCACTCTTCAGCGAATTCTCACTAAAGATTTACAACTGCATGCCTTCAAAATCCTACTGACTCAACAACTTCTGCCAGTAGACCATGAATAGCGAAGAGAATTCACCAATTGGATCCTTGAGCAACCTGCTGATTTTGCTAACTAAATCATTTTCAGTGATGAGGCCGTTTTCACCTCGATGGCTTCGTTACTAGCCACAACTGTCGCATTTGTGGCTCAGAAAATCCACGAATGATTCATCAGAAAGCAATGCATCCACAAGGGGTCACTGTATGGTGTGCATTATGGGCTGGAGGAATAATTGGACCGTTTTGGTAATGCAGTAACGGTGAATGGCGAACGTTATCGTGCTATGATAACACAGTTTCTTGTGCCTCATTTGGAAGCTATTGATCTTGACGAGATGTGGTTTCAGATTTGGTGACCAGAATTGGCCCCCACGCTCTTACGATTTAACGCCTTTAGACTACTGGCTGTGGGGATATCTGAAGTCACAGGTTTATGCCAATAAGCCTGCAACCATCGAAGCATTGAAAGCCGAAATTAGACGCTGTATCAATGAAATACCACCACATGTATTCAATAACGTTATTGAAAATTTCGTCAAAAGGGTACGCATATGCCAGCAAAGCCGTGGCGGCCAGTTACAAGATATTTTGATTCATACATAATTCCCAAATGTATATTTTCTAAATCAATAAATATTTCAATACTTTGCTACAGAAAACCGTGTTTTATTGAACACTGAAATCTTGCGCTCTTATTGAATTTACAAGAATATTTATAATAAAAACATAGAACGGAATAAAATTTACTATTTTATTATTGTTGAAAGTAATCGCCTTTGAACTGTATATATTTTTTGATAAAAGAAAGGATAAAAGGTTACATGATAAAGGGTAAAATACTATCCTAATTGTATAAATGTTAGACAATAGCACCCCTATTAAATGCACAATATAATACAACCCAGCTTAAATAAATATTTGCGAAAGAATACTTCAATAGTTGGGGCCATAAATCAATTTAAATAAAATTGTTAGTTTTTCGTTATAATAGCGTCTCTTTTGCATGTGGTTACAATTTCCTTAAATATTCCAAGAAGACAGGGCAGTTTCTATTATATTACGGTAAGTGAAACAGATCAAAAGAGCAAGTAATTATACCGCTATACTAGTGATCCCTGATTTGTGGTTGCTAGTGTATGTGTTGGCGCGAAATGTGATACATGTAAGGGTAAAGTGGAACACTGGAAAAAGAAGATGTAGTGATTAATATGATGAGAGAATCAAGTCTACGTAAACAGCAGGTTTAATCATGCGGAAAAAATTCATTCAAACGAGCCACCAACTCTCTTCACATTTTTATATCTGAGTTTATAAAATAATGCAAATAACTTCCAACTCTGAGCTTTTTTCTAGTACGGTCAATATTTATAACAGCCAGTTTACTTTTGATCTGAAAATAATGTTACTTTCCTAAACTCCAACTACATATGCCACCGCATTTAACGCTCAAAAATACCATATTTATATAATTATATTAATGTAAACAAAGATCTGCACCAGTAATAACGTGATTAGGAGAAAAACTGGTACCTGGGTACTGAGGGAAGATTCCTCTATAGCATAGAGGAGATTTATTAAAATCCGTGTCGGTCAACCCTGGTGTTCTCATTGTAAGACAAAATTTCCGCATTCTACGAGGAAATAGTTGACCCATTACAAATATCTATTTCACAAGGAAAGATTTAAACTTTAAAACCAGAGCTAAAACTTGCCAAAAATAGTTTTAAATGGAAATTGGGTTCACTGATAGCATGGCACCTGTATATCAAGTTCAATTAAAAAGGTAAATATATACATACATTTGATGATTTTTCTGAAGCTTTCTTCAAAATATCATGCTAGATAATGGACCTGTTCGAAACTTAAGTACATACATACATAGTTTACGAGTTCTCTTTTTTTGCAATTGCGGGGAATAAAAGTTTTCTGTAAATAAGAATATAAATAATAATAACTAAACTAATGATTGGTTCATAATATTTTGGAATAAATTTTTGACATTGAACACAATATTTTTTCCATTGGTCGGCAATCTTCATGCATGCGTAACTTAGGCCCCTTAAGACAGAGATAATCTATGTTCAAAAATATTCAATGTATCCGCACTTCTAATATGTAACTCAAGAATTTGCTTTAAGTGGCTTGTAAATAATTTTTTATAGATATTTAAATAAACCAGCAAACATTGTCTTTTTAAAAAGTTTAGTAAAACAAAATATAACAGATATTAGTTACCATTTTTATATTGCTTTTTGTAGACAAATGTGTAGTTTCACAATCTTTGTTGTTTCGGGAAAGATGTTCTCTCGAAAATATGTGTTTAGTAATTATGAATCTGTTAAAGATGGCAAAATAATATGGGCAACAGTTTAAATTTTAAATTTTCAGGCATCTCTTGATGCATATTACAGACTACAGCACAAATTATCTATAGTACCACCATTCAGATATACAGAGTGCACTTCGTCAATGGATCGATTGATATGGGATAGTGATAACAACAGTCTTTTGCTATTGCACTCGCACTCTGCATAGAATTGAATTTTTGCTCTCGATCGTCGGCTCTATAGGGAATCTAATGTATCGCTGAACTGCGATGAACAAAATGGAAAATCGATGTATAAAGCCTGGTTTACATGAGAGAGTAACTTGCGATAGCATTCGTGAAAGTAACTTGCGCTACCGTTTACATTGAAGCAAATTATGTAACCGATTTTCTGTCGCAAGTGCTGAACAGATAGAATTTGCGCCAGTTATTGCATGCACGTTTACACGGGATATACAGGGTGTATTTGAAATAAAAGTAAAAAATATTAAGAATGATAAGATACAATTATGTAGAATATAAATCCAAAAAAATTTTGTTCAATTCCGACGCGAATGCCAAAATTAAAATCTCCCTTATAAATTGTAATACATATGGCCTATTGAATCGAGAATGTTCACCTCGATCAATCTAACGCAAGAACAGCTGCCGATGTTATAAAAACTACAAGATAACGCTGATCTGTCAGTTTTTTTCAATAGCTTTGAATGAAAAGTTCAATAATGCACACGTTAAATATCGCCTGTCGCTGCACCTGGCCTCCGCGACGTACATATATTCGTTCGAAATTATTCGACAGTGGCACGACAAATGTGTTTATAAATATCTTTGTCATTTTTTCTTTCGCGACTGAGAAGGAATTTGCGCAAAATATTTTGAATTTAAGATAATTATTAAAAGTTAATTAATAAAATAATATCTTTCCTTTTTTCATAGTCTTTACTTTTATTTCAAATACACCCTGTATATTTTAGTCTAGGAAAACGTTGAAGAAAAAGTGCTAGGAAACGAAGATGAGTCAAAGAATGGATAAACAGAAGGCCTGCCCTTGGTGCTTACGTAATACTATTAAATGAATTAAGAAGTGAAGATACAAATAAATTCAAAAATTTTCTGCGCATGTCAGAAAGTGATTTTACCTTTGTACTTCAACTAGTTTCCGATAAATTGCGTGAATGTATCAAACCAAGACCACGATTAGCAGGATTTCTTCTTGGTTTGTATTAAATTTTTCGAAGATATATTTTAATGTATTTTTTTGTCTTTTTGGCACGATTTCTTTATAATTTTAATTTGTCATAATTCGGGAAAACTTTATATGGATTTATTAAAGCAAATGTTCTATCTCGTAATCAGACATATTTTTCTTCCATTTTTGCTATATATGTAGTTGCTTTCCACTTGCTCACTGAACCTTCAACGGAATTGAAATAAATTTTAACTTCTTAGAACGCTCTCCCAACCTCAACCTGTTTAGGCCACTTTTGCGACTTGCTGTAGGAGCACTATCAGGCACTGTTTACACTGTTTACACACGCAATTTATTTTAGAAGTACTCTGACATTAACTTGTAATAGGTTTAGTTACCCGTGTACACTAAACTGAAGATAAAGATGCAGTAAGCTATGATTTCACTAATACAATAGCACAGTAGAATATTATTATATAGCGTATACAACTTTCTTGTTGTAACAAACGAAAACTAGCTACGCCTATCTTTTGTTTTCAACTTCAGATATACCTATCAGTTTATATTATCGCCCTCGACTAATCTATAATAAAAGTAAACAGTAACCACTTTATTTCAATTTTAAGAATGAATTTTAGAGCACATTAATGGTTATACAAACATTTATAAAATACTAGGTATCTAGCTAAAGCCTATTTACTAGGAAACAGTTTTTAAATTATTTCCATAAAACCAACACCAACAGTTTAACTTTTCTACGGAAATTTTCAATAAATAGCAATTAAATTTGTAAATAAATAGAAATATTAAACAAAAATTCCTGTATAATAAGACATATGTAGGTATCCTAAAAAAACGTGATAATAATATTCACGTGGGGCGACAAGTGTCGAAACATTAGATACATATTTCAACAGGCGCACTATATAGACAAACGAACCGAATGGTAACTACCATTCTGCTACTACACAATTATATAAACTGTAAACATGTTCATTTAAACATGAAACGTTCCGTCAGTTAAGCCTAATTAACATCAGCACCTTAATTAGTTGCCTTTAAAACCGACATTAAGCATTTTTTACCGGCGGAAACTTTCAAACACAATGTTCTAAAATGAAAACAATATGAGGCCGATCCTCGCATACTCACTTGTGGTAGTACGTTTTGACGACTATGCGAGTGTGTTTTTACAATAGAAAAAGAATATAGCAACAGACCAAATAGCATGGCAATAAATATGCATTACAAACAGTCTTAAAACGCTTTGAGACCAAGTGCCAATTTACACATTCCAAGTTAAAAGTTAAAGGTACCTACTTGTGATTGTGAGATTTCAAATACAGCTACTTATTACTATAAGTGGTTTGCAATAATTTTTAGTATCATAGCCATTTACAGTAGGTTATAAACGATGGGAACGACAAACCCTAGGAACGAAATGTTAACCTACACAGATTTGTTGTTATACATATGTATATTCCATATAATATTCTGTTATAGTTCTGCTGATCTATGATTGCCTCTGAGAGCCTAAAGTAAGAATTTATTTACAAATAGGTTAACACATTGTAATGGACCAATTATGTTGCCTGAAAGAATCTCCTAGCACGTGTAGATTGGCGCCATATGTTGGTGGGCTAGGAAAGAAATTTGAACGCAGCTTTTGCAAGTATAAAAAAATTACATAATTTTTTTGACAATGTAAAATATTGTCATTGTAAAGTTTGACATTTTTATTGATAGACTACTTGCAGTACTACTTCTATTGCTTACAGATACTTGAAACAATCATCTTGGACAAAAAAATCGAATTAAATTATGAGCATTTTCAGACGATGATTTTCTATGACTTTCGACGTGGATTAAATCTGCAGCAGCCGATCAAGTCGGTTCCACGTTTGGTGATGAAGCACCATCTCGAACCACCGTGTTTCTCTGGTTTCCCGAACTCAATCGTAGTCCCACTTCACTACAGGACGAATTTCGTGAAGGTTTTCCAAAATCGGCTGTTATACGATGCTTTGCGTGAAATGATACTGCAGGATCCTCATGTGACATACCGTGGAATTTAGGCATACTTGGATTTTATTTTTACTCGCACACATTCAATATTGCATGGACATTTGGCTGTCAAAAAAAATTGTTCGTGTTGGATACCGGAAAATGTGAGAATTGCTTAAAAGAGAATCTTGACTTGATTAATGCTAAAAAATGTTGGAAAAACTCAAACCCAATGCTTCAGTAGATCGTGATAGACGACGAATTATAGATGCCCATGCATATGAACCCCAAATTAAACGACAATCGTTTAAGCAAATCCAACAAAAGTTGCTCAAGCACGAAGCGTTTCAAAGCAAATGGCGGCCTGCTTTTTCGGAACAACTAGATATTTCACCAGTTCCATTAGAGCAAAATAGAAGGATCAATTCTGAATGGTTCGCTAGCATTTTTTTGCCAGAAGTGTTCGTAAAAACCAGGAAACCCAATCGTAAAAGATTAATCATTGTCTACTAAGGTGAGCAAATTAATTACTAGTTTATACAACCATTTAATAATTGCTGTTTCTACTTGATTAATAACCCTAAGTTAATGTATACTACCATTGTAAACTTGTAACTTTATAACTAGATAAGGACAGATATTTCTCTTATCTTTGTTAATCTACGTTTTTCGACGCCCGAAGAAGTGGTTGATGCGTTTAAATCACATGTTTTGAAAGTATCTCAATCGGAGTGGAGATAATGTTTGGAAAATCAGTTCAAACACATGAAAAAGTGTATTGATTTTCATGGAGAACATTTTGAAAAACAATAGAGCCATTTCCGAATATAAAAAATTGTTTTTAATTAATTTTGAAATGTTAGGATAAAATTGAAGTAAAAATAGTGGCAGATAGGAAAATATACTATAGAATTATGAAAAACTTTTCCAATGTAACTTTGCAGATATTTATCGAGAAATTCTGCTAAATTCAACAACGAGCCTATCTAGGAACGTATTAACTGAAACTTTATTTCTACATGAATAGGTTACTACTAAATCTGCAGCTCTTTAAGTAATTGAAAATACGAAGAATTTGGTTTTCTTCAGCCGCACTAGAAATGACAACTGAATATCCGTCAAATCTTTTGCAGGAGTCAAAATTTCTGTCCATTATCTGGGAGGTTCCTTGGTCAATTAAAAATTTTCAAATCAAGTAGCATCAATTTTTGCAAAAGAAATGAACAATTTGTTGAGAAATTAACTACTTGACTCATACTCATACACTCTCCATCCCCTTCTTCGTCCTTGAAGTACAACCTAGATTGCCCAATTTAAGAACTAAACTACATAGGTGATAACTTGCTATAGGGTTATCTTAAAACTACGCGATTGATATGCGAAAGAGGGCTTTGTATGGACTTTCTGTATCTCGATTGTTCGTTTTCTCTGCTAAATGCCAATGAAAATTGTACGTCCTTATTTCCCTCAAAATGCTCAGTTTTTAATATGGTTCTCATATAATACTACGTGAAACTGATTCAGTTGCCGAGGCGGGAGCACCTGTCAGCGATGTACAATTTTGACTACCTAGTAAGTTCTTTTTAAAAATCAAAAAAATTGTCCAAGTTTCGTTTATTCTTCGGCAAACTTTTTTGGAATAACGTACTTACTGTTAAAAAGAATGTTGCATCTCCAAAAATGTCTTAATTTTTTTTAAGCTCTGCCCAAATTATTTCAGATCAAGCGGGTTATAGCCAGCGTCAGAAAAATATTTTTAATTTGGTTGTCGCCTGATGATAATGTATTATTTATATTTCGCCAACCTGTGAGTTACTAAACAGTGTACTGCTCTTCCTGGGCTGGAGGTACAGTCATGGTAAGTAGAGATTGGACACTTTCAATACGTTGTTATATGGAAACTGTCCAATCGCTACTTACCATGAGTGTACATATTAAACACAATTGCCAATTGGTACAGTATGTTCTAAAAAAATGCCTCCCACAAGACTAGAAGGTCCAGCACGATTTCTGGTTATAGCAAAAGATGATTATGCTCTGATTGTTTTTCACTTTTTTGCACTCTTCGAAAAATGTGCAATAAAAAATCTTCAAATTTCATTTTAATAAAGCGTAAGTAAAGAGAACGTGCCTATAAAAAATGTATAAGGTGTTGTGGCATAATAAAAACATAGAATATACATACATACAGACATACTACGTATAAAGGAAGTGCAAGAAAGTAAGTAGACCTATAGAAACGACTGCTACAGAAAATACGAAACACGAATTTCTCTGACAGAAACGTCTCGTTTTGATTACAATTTTCAAAAATTGTATTTATTTACAAAGTCTTTTATTGGTTTGCTTAACACATAATATTGAGGTTATTGCAGTACGGTGAATAAACATACAAATGATATTTCTGTCAGCAGATATAGACAGGTTTAGGTTTATTTTGCATCTCGTGTTGTAAATTAAACATTGAAATCAAATATATAAACCGTTTCAAAATGATATAAAAAAGAATCAATATTCACTGAACTGACATACTTTAATTACAGCGTTTTGTATAATAATTATTTAAGCAACAAGTGTAAAAGAGCAAAATGCATAAAATTTAAATTTTTTCTAGAAGTGTTCCGTGACGCGGACTAGGAAAACATTACCGAAAAGTACAGAAATCTTTCAAGTACTAACTGTCAATATTTAATTCAAACTAGATATTCTTAGCATTTATTTGCACAAAAAAATACGTTAATAAATATTTTTTCTATAAATTTTCCTTGTGTGCTTACTTTAAATTTTGTATATCTTATTTTGTCTGTTTACTATGAATGTGCAAAAGAAAATATTTTGAAGGATCAGGTTCGTTTAAATGCCCAAGGCAGATAAATTTAAATGGCCCTATCTACTTTATATGAATGAATGAATTTATTTATATCAAGCGTCTAGTAAACTTGACACACCTTGAACAAAGTAAATTAGTAGTATGATAATTGATAGTGATGGTGATGATACACAATACCTACAAGTTGTGCAATAATTTCTTTAAATAATAAAAAAATCCGTCATCAGGGAATGATTTTAGAATTGTAGATGCTATTATCTGTCTACAGTAGTACTTCCTAGAAAGACATCCATCCCTTATGAGCATGAAATACAAAAAAAAATAGAAAATGGTTTGGTATCCATATTTTCCACCGTAAAGGCATGTCACAGCTATTAATGTTTTTACATTTGAAGTATAATTTTAATCTTATTTTTAATGGGAAGTATGCAATAATATAAAACTACTGCAACTACTGGAATTCAGTTGAAGTATTAAAGTCTTCCATATATACATACATATGTCGTAAGAACAAACATTGTTCTGTGGTTGGTTTTTTAATAGCAAAATTCAACTATTTGCAAGAATTTTTAAGAAAAAGTTGAAAATAGTTTTGTACTGTTATATGACTATGGATAACAATTAGATTGACTACTACACAATGAGTGCTAACAGGTGTTACCAAACACTTGCTGGATGAAGTTTTGCTATCGTCAAAACGGATGAAGACAAAATGCTACAAACAGTAATCTATTTTCTTGAGTGTACAGAGAGGGTATCGTTGATTAGGTTCTACTATTTAGCTACACAAATCTGAAAACTGCTCATAAAAGTGTGCCAAAAAATTAAAATAATAGCTTATTTCTAATTCATCAAAAATTGCAGTTTTTTAAGGGCAAGGTTATAGTTTGTAAATCCTATATAACTATGCAACTCACAAGCAAGAAGATGGACAGAACGAGTATAAACTCTCATCCTGTTGCTTGTGAAAATTTTCCAATATTACACAAATACAACACAATATAAAATCAGATCAATTGTCAAACAAGGCAACGAATTCGTCCATGGAATAAATACAGTTTTGGTGCAATATATTTTTAATAATAATAATAATAATAATAATAATAATAATAATAATAATAATTCATGCCTTACCTTATTAAAGGGGTGTCTAGAATTATCCTTCCCTCTCGTGTTGTAACTGTGACTTTAATTATTTTTATATAAACTCACCCCTCTTACTAAATATATAGGTTAAGATGTCAAGAATATAGACAGCGGGAACAGGAAGTATTTTAAATTTACTAAACAAGGGTCCACAAGATTGAATTGTTAATATTACCAATGCACCTTATACGTAATTCGTTTTTGGGCGAGAAAAATTCCGTGTGCATGGCTGGAAGATCCCCAAAAAGCAATACCACATGACAGTCTGGAGTGAACTTCACTATAATAAAAAGACAAAACTGAGTTTAAAGGTAACACATTGCACAATATTCTAATCTGGTAACAAGCTCTGCCCATGTCAGTCATAACAGTAGTACAATGCTTCTCCCAGTTTAGAGTTTCATCAAGATTAATCCCGAGAAATTTCAAATTATTCTTTGCTGACATAGAAACATTGTTTGCGGATACGTCAACATTAAAGTTTAATTTGGATCTCGCCGTATGAAAGAACATGTAACGAGTTTTTTCAAGATTTAGGTACAAATTGTTACAGGAAAACCACTGATGTAATTCAGACAATAAAATGTTTGTGTTTAATCATTTGTATGCAATTTGTTGGCTTTCGTTTTTGAAACTTATAGTGACCTAACGCTGCAACAGGACAAAATAGTAAAATCTGTTAGAAATCGCAATGTGTACAAGTTCTCTGCATTTTTTAGTCAATTCTCCTAACATATGTATCAACATAACCAATCCAGTTAAAGCAATAATAAAACAGGGAAAGAGATGAAGAGAAAAGGAGGACAAACTAGAAATGACAACCAATACAGAACAGAAAATAAATACGTTGACCATGAAATTGATGGCTAAATAAGCTTGTTATTGTCGAAGCAAAGACAAATAGACAAGAAAGCACTAATACGGAGCCTACAATACGAAAAAAGAGCGAAAATAGAGAGAACAATAGCAAGAAGAGGATGTAAATTTCGACCCAAGAGGCATAATTGAGATTGTAGAAAAAGTTGTGAATGAAAAGAATGAACGATGGCGCAAGAAATATCACCAAAAATAACCAAAGACGTCACCATTTCAATAGAACTATCTTCAGAAAGGAAACGAAAACTAAAATTCAAGCCATGAATATCAAAAATGTTAAGCATAAAAGACGCTACTCTCTACTAGAAGAAAAACTGGGATACGGAGGATACAAAGTGCATCTTATCCGAATGCGTAATGCAAAGCAAAACAAGACAATGGGAAAATCGAAAGAATTTATAATGGACAGGTGCCGGAAAGTGTTTTTTTTTTAGAAGTACAATTCCAATAACAATATTTGATATACTTGTTTTACCTATTCTATCTACCTAAACTTCCTTCGCATCTTTTGAGCATCTTTCTTTTTGATTTTTCTAGATAATTAAGAGTAACCTTGTTAGAAATTTTTATGCAAGTAGCTCCAAACCTGTACAGATCACTCAGAACAGCGTAATGGGCGATAAATCAGAACTTAATATCATTATCATACCATTCTCGCTCTTTTTGTTTTTGCCAAAAGATTCTTCCATATTTTAACTATTTCCAATTCAAGCAGGATCGTTCTACTGTTGAGATATAAACGGTAAACGCATTAATGCTACTTTCCGATCCCAATCAGTCAATTTTCCAAATAATAGCTTTCTTGCCGCCATTTTAACCCCAGCAGTCTCCTCAAATCGCATCATTTTCACCTCCATGCTAACTGCCAAACAAGCTTGACTGAGATGTTCACCCAGTCAACGAGAATGTCACCTATAGCACGGACATTTTAGAATATTAAGTCATTGATCCACAATACGGTTTTGCTCATCTGGATATCGTCTAATTTAAGTGTTCTTGTAGGTTTTGATTTAATTTGATTGAACACTGGATACGGATCAGGTCTTTCGATTATCCCCCACGTTAGCCCGTTTTATTGGATTTCATAATTTGTGTGGTAAATTTCTTCCCGATAGGCTGTTAGTTGGTTAAACAAAATGACAGTCGCCCTTGTTCCACTGCGTGCATTCAAATACAACGTGATAGGCCGTCTCTTCATCATTGCATAATCTGCAGATAGATTCATCCTTAAAGATCCCAATCCTATGCTGATATTCCCTTGTCATGTTAGCAGGCTCGTCACTGTTCTAAGCTGTACTCGGTTAGGAGCCAACACATCCGCTGATAATTGCTGTTTTTGTAGCTGCAGCAGTCTCTAACTAAACTCAAACGATGCTAGTATTGGTTCGTTTAAACATGTTTTAGCAGTATAAACCCATCGTTTCTCAGTTTAACGTAGCAATAAAACGATTGAAAAATATGTATGTAAATACACATGCTCACATAAGCATACATAAGACAGCAAGCATTTCTTTGATAAAATAAAGAATTCGCTGCACATTCCTTTAGATAATAATATATTTTATATAATATAAAACAAAAAAGTAATAAACTGCATATTTCGCTATAACAGACAAAAAATAACAACATTTTTGACTTTCAACATTAAAAAAATAATAAGGTACATGACCTCCTTTGGCGTCTACGACGGTAGAGAACCGAGATGACATAGAAAATGTCAATTCTCCACTTTTGCTCTTTTTTTTGGTGATAATAATAATAATAATAATAATAATAATAATAATAATGCCTTTATTGCCCAACAGACATATATCCACTAAAAGGACAATAATAAATGAAATAATAATATAATGCAATGCTCTAAATCTATATGTATACTAAATACTAGACTAAACCAGACAGTATAAACAAACTTAGTGGGGTAAATGGAACGGATCAGGATAAAGTTTGTTTGCATTCCTCGCCATATGGGTAAGAGGCACCCTGGAGAATACATTAGTTCTTGCTGTGGCAACGGCGAAGGTGTCAGACGAACGAGTACCATATTTAGGAACAAGAATATTTATATTGGAAAGCAGATGCGGGGCATCGATTTCGTTGCGTATCAATTTTAATAAAAAGTTAGCACTATTTAGTTCTCTGCGGTCCATTAGTGACGTAAAATTGTGTTGTTCTAGTAATTCTCCGTAGTCACAGCCTCGTAGAGGATAGATACCCGATGCTTTGAACGAAAGATACTTTAGGAACCTTCTCTGGACTCTTTCCAATAGCAGGTGTTGAAAAAGGAAACATGGGTACCAGATTATAGAAGCAAATTCAAGCTTTGGCCGCACCAGGGTGAAAAATAACATTTTTAGGGTACTTAAGTTTGAGAACGAGCGGCAAGACCTGATAACAAAACCAAGCGAGCGTGATGCAGAAGAACACATTGCAGATATGTGGTCGGTGAACTGAAGTCGTTGGTCAAACAGAACACCCAGATCTCGTATTTTGGTCAGTCTCGGTATAGAGAATTGTCCCACAGATTAGGGAAATAATATCGGCTTAGTTTTTGTGGTATAAGTAACAACGGCACACTTGCTCACGCTTAGCATAATCTTATTGAAAACACCAATTATTAATAATATCAAGATCTCTTTGCAAAGCTTCACAATAGGAGATGGAAGATATCTTCGAATAAATTTTTAAATCGTCAGCATAGGCGAGAACACGGGAACTGAGACTGGATAAAAGATCGTTGATATAAATGTTAAAAAGAAGTGGGCCTAAATTTGATCCCTGAGGAACCCCTGAAACTGTGAATGTTCTGGAATAGAAGCCGTTATAGCAAACGTAACTGGTGCAATTATCTAAATAGGAAGCCATAAAGTTTATAGTCGTAGAAGAAAATCCCAGGGAATCAAGTTTAGAAATATAGTATGGTCTATGGTGTCGAAGGCCTTGGCAAAATCAGTGTATAAAACATCAACTTGTTCTTGTGTGTTGATACAGGAGCTAATATAATGCGTAATTTCAGCTAGATTTGTTAGGACTGATCTTCCTTTCATGAAACCATGCTGCACAGGTGCAATGTAACATTTCACATTATTGTAGATTTTATTGTAAATGGGATGTTCAAATACTTTAGCACAACCAGATAATATACTAATAGCCCTTTAGTTCAGTACGTCCCATTTATTCCCCTTATTTAATACTGGCTTAACTTTGCATATTTTCCAGATATCTGGAAAAGTCGAGGTACGCAGAGCGAGATTAAATATTTCGCACAATGGATCACACAGTACAGGTGCACTATCTCTAATGAAGAAATTAGGAAATCCGTCATGACCTGATGTAAAGTCTGCCTTGAGACGTTTAATGGCCGCAGTAAATTCGTCAGTAGTGAAATCGTTAATATTAAAAAAAGTGGGCGTTGTTATCGTTGCTGAGGATGCAGACAAAGAACGAGGTTGATAAACATCGGAGAAATTTTCGCAAAAGCTTCAACTATATCCTGGGGCTCAATCATCTCACGACCCTCAAGCTTCATACACCCAGGAATCCTCGATTTGCCTGACTTCTGTGCAATAAACTGCCAAAACACTCTAGGATCCTCTGAAATTTCTGTCAATATTGGCCAAGTATGCGTCGTAGTCTCTACGTAATTCCAGCTTAACCAATCTCCATACCCTGACAAATTCGTCCTTGTATTTCAGTGATCCAGAAGATTTCCATTTACGGTGATAGAATTCCTTTAATTTAATCAATTTGACCGTACTTCCACTGTACCAAAAAGGAAATTGACGTGAGGAACGTGAGGACGTGATACCATAAATGCTCTATTGAGCAGAGCTGAAGAATGTTTGGGAAATATCTTGTAAGAAGATTGCTTTACATTTCAGGCACAGTTTGTCCACGCTTGGAAGATAACTATCCTATAAAATGTTTATATACATATTCTTATCCATTATTCTGTCGATAAAGCGTAATATACCGACACGATTTGTTGCCATGCACCTCCACACCCACGCACAAAACCCACGCCATGCTTCACAGGGGATATCATATTTTTTGAATCGAGAGTTACATTGGGTTTCCGCCAAACTTTTGCGCGCCAATCACCTTATATTTTTGGGCGTATGTCAAGCGTTTCACTATGTTTACATCTCTAAGACATGGTTTCTTCCTTGCCATTCTACAATGAATATTATGTTGTTTGAGATAGCGACAAACAGTTTCAGCATTAACTGATATTTCAGATTCGTTGTCGACATCTTTTGCGAGTTTCACAGTCGTCTGGTTTGGATTTCTGTTATTGTTGTACCGTAGCTGTCGATAAATTCACGGTTTCTGCAATTTTGACGAGATTTAGCCGTTGATTTTGAATTAATCACTATTTTACGCACACTGCGGCGATTTCCGAAGTTGGCATTTTGTACGGACTGTTTTCTGTACGGACATAAATCAATAGCAACAACTACCCTATCGCACACCACATCGATCACTGAACTATGGAAAAATAGGGCTTTTCATTGAAAATATAATAACAAAGTTACACAAAGACATCCGTATGTATACTTGTGTGAGTTAATTTAAAAAATTCCAAAATAAGGTAAAATTTGTTTTTTAAATAAGGGAATAAGAAAAAATTATCTTATAGTTGCATTTGAAAACTAAAATAAACTACTACAAAGAAGAACAATGAAGGTTCTATTGTACAACCTTTATAAACCGAATATCGGTTAAGTTACGAAATAAACAACCACACAAGAAGTACAATTTTGTCGTTTGCATATCTGTTAGAATACCAAACATGGGTATTCTAAGAACAGGTGTTCCCTATTTCTTATAAAAAGCTCTCGTGTTCTTAGAAAAACTGCAAATTCAATAGTCGAAAGATGAAAATATATTATATTACAAAACATCTAATTTGCATAAAACTTGAATGCCGGCATTTTAATACCATGTTTATGCTTTATTTACCAGTAAATTTAGTTTCATTGAACTTAAGAACCTAGATTTTTTTAACTAATTCTTTATGAACTGGCAGCTGAAATTATCAACATTGTATAAAAGTTTTGATTACGGCAATAAATCCGTGCAGATTATTTATTCCATTATATTAAGATAAGAAGCCAGTAAACCGTATGTATGTACTTACATTAATATACATAATTCCTATTAATTAGTTCGCTATTAAGTACGATATGTAATTTATTTATATCCGTTCGATAAACATACACATATATAGGGAGACGGTTTTCTTATCTTTTACGTTAATAATAATATTAATAAGAAATATACTAAATTGAGAATTTTGTTAAAATTTCTTTTTATGAATAAATAAATTTATCAAAAATTAATACAATTAAAAATAATTTGAATTTTTTGATAAAATTCGTGTTATCTGGAATAAACAACT
Organism: Popillia japonica; assembly: GCA_004785975.1. Lineage (NCBI taxonomy): Eukaryota > Metazoa > Arthropoda > Insecta > Coleoptera > Scarabaeidae > Popillia > Popillia japonica. Next base: position 25,557 of record SMLS01072704.1, read on the forward strand.
TTCGAATTAAATCTAGAAATATTGTTTTGTAAGTCTACAATATATCTTTGAAATAAATGGTTGATTATTACATAGGTCACATCCTAGTTCAACCATCTTTCTCTCTATGCCTTTGATACAGTTAATCCATACCGAAAAATATAATTTAGATAGACGTTTTAGAACCCTTTAGCATTGTTTACAGGATGGATTAACAAATATAATATTATGTATGATCGCTCTGTATGTTATATGTTTCTACTTGCAAGTCAATAAAACAAAAATATGTACGTAAAACCAAAGAAGACGTAAGATTATATAGACAGCAGTGTGTGCTCTCTATCTGCTGCAATAGCAAATTTAGACCTCTACCTAAAATTCCGAGAAATAGATTTCCAACCCCGTTATCCCGAAGTTATACTGTTTACCCAAAATTCACAAACCTGGTAAGTCGTTGAGGCTATTTTGTCGGCGATTGATGCACCTACTTCCAAGCTTTCCAAATGATTGACCAGTGAATTTAATAATTTCCTATAAACCAACCCAATTTTTCAGTCAAAAGTTCATTGGAATTTATTCAAGAAATTCAAAATATTGAGTTGCTGGAGGGCGAAATATTAAATATTTTATAAATATATAATATTTCATTTGATGCTAGTTCCCTTTTTCCTAGCGTACCGATTCCAGACACCTTGACATACATACACACCTGAGGACTTGCATCCAGGAGTATATTCGCCTGACATCTCTATGAAGCAGAATATTTTTCAATTCAATGGTAGCTTTTTACGAACAGTTGGAAGGGACGGTAATGGGTCACTCTTTTTAACTAAGTTTTTCATGAACAGTTTTGAAACGGACGAATATTTTCCTAGGGTTTGGATAAGGTGTGTGGATGACATTTTTGCGATTATTGACACCCAAGAAATGTAATATTGACGATTTTCTTGACAGTTATAATAATCGGTTTGAAACCATAAAATTTACATATGGAAAAGAGCGAAACGATCAGCTACCCTTCTTAGATATCTTAGTTATTAGAAATAAGAATCGTTTAGAATTTGACGCATATGGACAAAAAAACCATTACACTTCGCTACATTCCTTCAGATTCCCATCATTGTGCTCGACACAAAATAGAAAATCTGAATTTTTTGGTTCATAGACTGCTCACCATTCCCTTGAACAAGGTTAGGTGGGAGAAAGAGCTTAAGGTCCTAAAAGATGCAGCCAAGTGTAATGATTTCCAACCTTGGATTATCTATAAATTAATTAGGAAGTTTAATTATCAGATTTTTTTGAAAAAGTCCACGACTTTTCGAGAAGATGTCACTACCACACCTTTTGTTACCCTCCCTTTTGCTCCCTTTATCACGAAAGGGTTGAGTAAAATCTTCAAGGAGCTGAATCTTAGGATGGTTTACACTTCAAGCACTAATTTGAGAAGCCTGTTCGCTAACCCTAAAGATAAGGTACTTCGGAAAAGTCAAGGATTTATGAAATTAATTACAAAAATTGTAATCAAAAATATATTGGGCAAACAAGATGTTCCATCCCAACTACTATAGGTTCAAAAGGCATATGCCTAATCTTAAACATAACAGAATTGAGAAGTCTAGCGTTGCGCAACATATTTTCGAAAGCGATCATAATATTGATCATTGTATGTAAAATTAATACGACCGATTAGTAATTGTAAATTTCTAAATGGTTTGGAAAATTTGGAGACTTACAAAAACAAATCGTGTTTAATGAAGAGTGACAACGGGCCTATTCCACATTCGTCAATGATAATGACACCTTGACCGGTAAAGTAAGGATTGGATTATGTATGTATCGCCTTGATAATGACAGCATTGCTGTAGAAACGCATTGGCAATTATCCAATGCGTGTTTGGTGTCCTGTGGGTGACAGTGAATTTACGGTCTAAAATTACGGGAAAAATTAAAAAATTTGCAATTTTATTTAACTAGAGGGACCCCTCTTTTTCGCAAATTTTTGACCTTAAATACAGTCTATGTCTTCCCAAAACTGTCCAGTAAAAATTGTATCTTAACAAAAGCATCAAAAACTATGGACGAAGGCTGTAGTTTTTAAAAATTTTTGGGCGTCAATGTGGTCCTTGTCTTGAGTTTAGAATTTCAAGGAAAAGTAACTTCATGACACAAATATCAATAGGTAAAAAGTAGAAATTTATTGATTGATTTATTGATTCTGAGACTATATTAAGAAAACTTTGTCCATTGCAGATATGTATTTTAATGTAAAAAGATATTTTTGGTATCAGTAAGAGTGCGACATTGTGGAACGTGAACTTCATCTAAAAGTTAATGCTGGTGGTAACCCAAATTGAGTTAGTTTTCAGTATTTTTGCCGATTATATTTGTAGTTAGTTTTAGTGGTCAACACATTTTCGTGTATTGATTTTTATGCTCCTTCACTAAATTTTTCTAACAGTTTCTGCAAGCTACAGTGTTATGATCAGTTTTATTTTTTGTTTCTCCCTAATAACTTCTCGAAGTTTTGGCACTCGTATAGTCACAAGCGCAGGTGATTAACTGCAGCCAGAAATAACTGCCCTTAAAATTCCAAAAACAATGACTTATGATTTTTCCACCAAATACCTGATGCATGTTTACTGAACTGTTTAAAATTACATGGCTAATTTTGAATTACTAATAAATGTATGTAGAAACAAATTTCGATGAGGATAACATCAAACTACTGAATTCTTTGGTAAGAAATACATGTACCTATAGGATTTGCGGTTTATACTAGTAATTCAAACTAAAACCATGATAGAATTATGATTGCTAGAAATCGGTACTAACCTCACTCATGTATTTGACAGTAATAATAGACATTTAAAGACTATATGCCTCTATTTTTGGTTGTAATTAATACATAATTAACTTAAAAAAGGAAAATTTATAAGCTAATTTAAATCAATACCGCAAAAAACCAAAAGAAGGTTCATATTAAATTAAAAAGAAATGGAACTACATATATGTTTTATATAATGGGATGACAATTTGAGGACTTGTAATGTATACTAAATATAGAAAAATAATTAAAACTGTTTTCAGAATACCAACTCCCCCGTTCCCCCTCCCACACACACACCATCTACCACAACAAACAAAATTAAATAGTAAATTTTTTCGAAAATTTTAAATTTTTCTCAATACTAACACTATAAATTTGAGGAAAAACAATAATAATTATGTACCAGTTTGTTAAATTTTAAATACAGTGTATTTTGTGGAAGCTGTATAGAGTAAAACTTATATTCTTGTAAGTTATTAGAACTTTCGAATAATGAATCATAAGGAAGAGGTTGCTATTTAAATTTTTTTAGTTATTAGGTAGGTGCAACGTGGCTGGTTCATGGGGAGTATATTTCGTTAGCTGTCATTTTGGATTTCCTCTCATATTCTTCCTAACTGTTCTAAACATTTTTGGTGTCATATTGTGCTTCTGTGATATCACCCACTGGAATATGGAAGCTACTAGCCATTAAAATAAAATTTGTTATCAGATATTACGGAAAAATTGTACTTTTTTGGATTTCTGCTATTTATCCTGTGATTTTATATTATTTTTATATTTTACAGTTTTTTTATTATTGTTATTATCTGAATTTTTTTAGACTTAACTATATACAAATGTAGATTACCAAAATTGTTCGAAATAATTTTTTTCAAATTTCATTAAATTTGGGCTTCTAAAACTGTTAATTATTACTTCTCATTGATTAAATTATAATAATTTTCTCTTCTTTTTAGTATCGAAATTAATTTGGAGCAGTTTAACTTGAACGTGTGTTTAATTAAAGCACAAAAAAAAAACAAGAGAATGCAGGGGTGGGGGGAAACTTATATTTCAATAAAAAATAATCAAAACTCCAATTGTTACGATAGCGCATGAGTGAAGTGTCTCAACCGAATAATTTTCTTTGCTGAGCAACAAATACGCAAAAAAAATTAGTTCTTTAAACGCTACAATTACAACAAAATTGCACTGTATCATATAATGATCAAACTAGGCAATGTGTAAAGTAAACAGATTATAACCATAAATGTACTATTTCATTTACCATAACCGGTGAAACTGTCTTATCTAAGCATTCCAGAAATAGACTACAAGATTAAAAAAAATAATTAGTTGATAAAATCATCATGGGAAGATTTTGGTGCTATAAAGAAATATTAAATAACTATTTGTTTACCACTATTTAGAAGGATTATTTATTTAACTGAACGCATTTCTAGCAAATCCCAAGAAAGAAGGTTTAACTCAGCAGACATCTGGTATTATTTTATAAAGAAATATTTTCCTCTGGATACAAAATTTAAGAAATACTAAATACAACAGTATTGTTGTAATTAATGGGGTATTTAAACTCGCAGAAGGGCGCTGACAATTAAAACCGCTAACGTTAAGAATCTAATGTAAACGTTTCTGCGTTTTTATTTATTTATGTATGAAGTTTAATGCATTATTTCTCTCTGAAAACATAAGAGAATAATTGACACAAAAGGTGATCCATCATCAAGATTACAGGAAAACTGCCAATAACTCTGTTTTCAGAAATATTGTGCTCCCCATAAAGGCTGTTAGCTCAATAAAAGGAAGATTTTTGGGTCTCCTTCGTCATTTGTTAGCTACATTTGTTTAAATTTTTTAACATTTTGGTCAAATTAACGACATCTATTAAAAATTACAAATACTATTTAACGTACTTTAAAGAAAATACCAAAACAAAATATGTAAAGGTACTTACTTTGTGGCCAAGGGTGCAAACGTCCAATCGTATCCTTGCAATACTTTCGTGACAGCTTCGTTGATTTCGGCATTATCAATTTGCGCCGAAACTCCATTGTTATCTTCGGCCGTCGATTGTTGACTTAAAGCGACCGCACTATTACTATTCAACATCGATACGACGGTAGATGTCTGGATGACGGACGTCGGCGTGTTGGACGTCGTCGTGGTCTTAGGCACAGTCGGCGCAGAAGGTATCGTGTTCATATCGATGAGGAGAACTTCCACCTTTTCGAAAATTCTCTTCTTTTAAAAAAAATAACAAGAAAAAATAGTTTGACAGAACGCGCACGAGATCTAAATGCAAACTGATTAAATAATAATGAATGAAGTGTAGTAAAGTAACCACCTGACTCCGGATTCAGTATACTATACTATCAGAAAACAATAGCAGAGATTGTTCCCGCTATCCGATGCTGTATGCGTTGTTGCATCGGTCTGACACCTTCGAAGGCAAACAGATATGAAAGAGTGTCTTTGAGAGAACTTCAACTGTGTACGTTATGAAACAGAGTTTCATATAGCACATTCAACGGACCTACAAATTTTACAAAACACTAGCGGGTGAGCGCGGGACGACGTTTCTACTATCACTATCTTTGTCTAGCTTACGCTTCTATCCATCGTAAACTGAGGTATCCTTCTTAAGATCGAAACGGGGGGCCCTAGACGTAACGCAGCCAATCGCACGTGATATCTTTATTATAAGAAGACGCCTTATTCTGTTTTCATTGGGCGGCTGGTTTTAATTCTAGGTTTTTTCACGGCCGTATACACTAAAAGAGAGAACTGAGAACATCAACATATAGTATTTTCGCTAATTGTTTCTCTTCCTCTACGATATGCGTTTACTGTTGTTGGAGCGTAATAGTATTTTTGATCTTTATCTTAGCTGGCGGTTATTAATGTTCGATGATATGTTGTTTCTGTTGTCAGTTTCTCGAAATGGAATGGTCAGAATGTGTTCGCTGATAATTGGAAGAGGAAATAGTTTTGTTACGCGGCTGTGATGACATTAATGTTAATTAAGCGTGCGTTTTATGGTTAATAATTAAAATATTTTTATAACGAAAAATTTTCCTCATTTTTTGTAAGTACAATACTGTGCAAAGTATTCTAAATTAGCGTATTTGATACAACAACACTCTATTATAAAAACCCTACAAATACTACGAAGTATTTGTGACATATAAACTCAAAACCAAAGTGAGCAATAAATACAGTAATATAGGTACCATTTTCACGGAACGAAACGTTGCAAGTCACCAACAGAACTTTCAGAATAGCAATTAGGAAAATTGAAAATACACCATAACATGCATTACTGTTAATACTATTATGGTTATGAATAAGTTGCCTTTCCGAAAGTAACTAGTTTGTAACCAAATAAACGTTGCCCCTATCAATTGCTACTTTCCACTTACGGTTTTTATAACTCAGTTATTTTCATAACTAAACCGTCATGCCATTTTGTAATAATAATAAGTGTTTTATTTACTGCATTAAACTGCACAATAAAACGTCACGTTGTATATAATATGTATAAATATGATGATATGTAAATATATAGTGAAACACAACATACAGGTATAAAACAACTACAAATATTATATAACAAACAAACATACATAGAAACCGAATTATACAGGGTGTTCCTAAATATCATGTAGATAAGGAAGAGGGTAATTATTTGGTTTATTTTGTGCCTAAAATTTCATATAAACATAGGTCTGCAAACGCTTCGTTACCAATCTGCAGGGTGTTGAAATTTCAAGAATTTTTCACTTTTTACTGTATAGCTCCTACAGTTTTTGAGATATTTTGCTCAAATTGGAAATGTAGGTTACGCTATAAGGCCTGCATCTATCGCCATGCCAAATAATGATGTAAATCTACAGGGTAATAACTAAAATAGGCAATAAATTTTCTGTCTTGTTTAGAAACTTTTTGATCTCCTGTATTTTTTTCTTATCTGTGACCGTTATCGAGAAAAAAATAGAAAACAATTTTCTGTAATTCGCCAGAGAAAATTAAAATTTTTAAATAGTCTAGCAGGCTCTGGCTTTATTCAGATAATCACTTGAGTTTATTAATTTGACAGCTGATATTAGAAATCGTAACTTGTGTCTGTATAAGTAAAAGTTTTAAATTGCAAACTGTAATGTGTAAAAGTGTTTTAAATACTCGTAACCTATAATTTTGTAAATATGCCAAATTTCACTAATTCTGAAATGGCTGACATGCATTTTATCTACAGCCTTGCGAATGCAGAGAGTGCAAGCTCTTCTTCCCCGAGACTTCCCTTTAAGGATTGATTTCTGCCAATGGTACCTTAATAAGCTAGCAGCAGACCGCATTTTTAATTGTAAAATCCTTTTTACCGATGAAGCGAAGTTTTCAAGGACTTCAATTATGAATTTCCACAACAACCACACGTAGGCAGATGAAAATCCACAGGAAATTGTACAAACGCATTTTCAAGAACAGTCCTCATTAACCTACCTACCTAAGTTTTTATTATTAGTTAAACTTGTCATGAGGTAAGTTAACAATTGCCTAACTGCCACAGAAATCTAAAAATTATGTGGAAATATGCCTAACTCCATTATTTTTTTCAAATTTTTTTTTTTTTATTTATTTATAGACTTCTAAAAACGTGTCAAAATAAGTATTTGAATAAAATAACACACACATAGGTAAGAGAAATCCACAAAATTAAACGTTTTTCAGCTCTTGTAAAATTTCATGAAATGGAGGCAATTTTCTTATTAAGCCAAGGATATCCGTCATAAAAAAATCTGGAACATATAACTTTGTTTTTACTGACGAGACATCGATCTTTCAAAATGGGACTGTTGGGCGATCTTGGCGGGATGACTTATCGATACATGTTCCAAGCAAACTATTTGCAATGCTTTGAGTATCAGTTGCTTCGTCAATTAGATTCTCCAAGTGTAATTGTTTTGGATAATGCTTCATACCATTCGACTATTTTAAATAATCCACCAATTACATCGTCTACTCAAGCAACTAATAAAATTAAAAACTTATGACCATAGACACGAGAGACTATAGATCGGCAACTCTCGCTAAATTTTTCGGAACAAATCAGCGCCAGTGCAGGTGTAGTTTAGAAATAAGATTCAAACGCGGGCTTTTTAAAAATTTTAAACGAAAATAGGATTCTACAGATATTTGTAGCGCCTGTAAAATTATCTGTAAATTTGTAAGCATATTATCATATATGGCTACAGATTTACAGAGAACTTTACATGGCGCTACAAACATGTAAAGTGTTCAATTAATATTTTCAGTACGCATAAGCTTCATAATCAACTGTCAACTAGATTGACAAGCCGATGATTGCTATTATCCACCAAAGATTGAATGATAATGGCAATTCACCGTATTGTCGATACAATTCTTCCAAATAAATTCAAACTCGTGTAGCAAAGGAAGAGTCCATTAGTTTGCATATCTGTTTACTACGCCATCGTTTTCACATATCATTGAACATATTGAACTTCAATTTATAACATACTAGCAATGTTGTTGGAACACTTCTTACCTGTTCTTCTGCCTGCTTTGCGCAAGGAGTCAATCATTGAAAAACTGCTGAAGCGGATATCACAGAATCTGTAGTTCCAATTCACTTTGGTTACATCCATGTTGTAGACTTTCAGGCCCTACTCTCTTAAACCAACAGTTATAAAGCTTTAACAGCAAACTTAATTCTTCTACAAAACAAGTTTTTTCTATAAGATTTAAAAACGCTGTCATTTCGTATTTTTATGATGCTTGATGTTATATCAACGCGTTTTGACATGCAAACGTCAAAACTATTTGTCAATACGGTCAATACATTCTATGAGAATAAATGTGAAATTAGGTTCACAGCTGGTGGCGCTAAAGCAGGTGTAGTTTGGAACTATTAAAAATTTTGACCTTGGGTATATTAATGGACCCCCCGTGCTTATGACGCTACTGAGAAATCTGACAGGAGTGTGAAGTTCGCCCATTTTGCTAATAATTTTTCAGGTGTATCAACCAATGCAAGTCGTTCAATTCCAATTTTTGACAATAGATGTCGCGTCTATTGACGTAAAGGTTGCAACGATTTTTTCTATAATTCGCAGCGGATTTTCAACTAATTCTGGCGCAGAATGAATTAATAATATACAGAGGGTCTAAATCTAATTTATTATCTCTTATTTCAGGGAATAATCTAAGTAAATAAATAAATAAATATAAATAAAAGAGAATAAAATTGAAGGCCTAACATAGCCGCTCCTATTCATCTTTAACACTTTAGATATCCACGAACGATACACGTAAACATTGACGCAAATCGCGATCCCGTCCCGGCACGTACCGGACGATATAATCCCAACCAGCTTCCCGCTACCCCTCTCATACATAGGCCCCCCAGAATCGCCGTAACAGGTTCCTCGCGGCGTCGACGCCTGACAATAGATCGTATCCCTAGTCAAGCTTAATATCGTCAGGTTCACGCACTGCAGGAATCGATGCGCTACGAAAGTACTGGGAGAAATCGTACCGTAACCGACCACGACGACCTTCTTCGAGAACGGATACTCATCGATGATTTTGGCCAATCGAACGTACCGGTCGAATTTGAACGGTTTCTCTAACCGGATCAGTCCTACGTCGCAACTCTTCTGTAAGAATTTGCAATGCCCGCGCGGGTGTCTGACGAATTCGACGGCTTTCCGCGTTTGACCGGTGTCGAATAACCATTTCAGGCCCACCTTGATTAGGACGTCTTCGACGAGACGCGGTTTCGCGAGCTGGACGTTTATCAGGCAATGTTCGGCGGTGAGGATCCACAATTTGTGTATGTATATACCGCCGCAAATCAGCTCATGCCTGCCGTATCTGATGTTGAAGATGGCTACGTACGAGGGGTAATCTTCGATGCTGGCGTTGTAACCGCCGATTATTCTTCCGGTGATGTTACTCTGAGCCGCGCAGTGATTATAAGAGGTTATAATGCAGCTAATTAATATTATTACTGTGTTATTTTTCACGTTTTCAGCACGTTTTTTGTAGAGTATGACTAATAATAGCTTTACGTTAAAGAGATTCGAGAAAATTTCTTCCATTAGAAATAATTTTGACAACCGTTAATCAGATTTGACGTCTGACATTTGAAGCAACGATTCGCGTCTATATTCGTAACTGTCGGTGACGTAGCAGTAGACGTATGTTTTATGTTGGTAACACTGAGGAGTGAACATGTGTGTGATTGGCTCATTAACCAATAATATTTAACATAACCACATTTTTCTCTGTCACGTCAGTATGGAACGAAACTTTGCAACGTGGTATGAACGTCATCAATGACGTGTAACGCTTCGTTCGGTGAAAATGGTGTAACTACTAAATCTTCTGTTCCTCCAAGAATCCTCCGCCGGCATGTAGAATAGCATGAACAATTTTGGACATGTGATTGACTAGGTTTTCCAAATCTAGTCAAGTGATGATCTATTCTGTAAAGACATTCCAGAAATCTGTTGCAGACGGATAGATTTTGCGGATTCTTTTATCAAATTTATTCCACACAAGTGCAATGGGATTAATGTCTGGACTTTCTGGTGGCCATGTCATTAACTACAGGGTATTTCTTTGTTGTAGATCATTTAAATAGTTTCTGAATATTACAGCCATGGGTATTTGATGGTTATTATGCATAAACAGAAGAATCATGAATAGGTGGAAGGAATACTTCCAAAAACTACATAACATAAAATCGGATACAATAGAAGAACACAACAAAGTGGGGAACAGCAGGGATAGACACACAGAAGGGAAATGGAAGATGACAAGATTACTAAAGAAGAACTAGTGGAAGTAATAAGTGAACCCAAAAATGGAAAAGCACCGGAAAACGACAAAATTATGACAGAAATGATCAAACATATTGGCGAAAAAGGGACGCTGTTGTGCTTGAAGATGATGAATAATAGAGTATGAAATTAAGGAAAGACACCAAGACGAATTGGGACTTTTATTGCCAATATTCAAGAAGGGAGATAGCAAAAATTGCAATAATTACAGAGGTATAATCCTATTGAGTGCTATAACTGAGTTACTAGAGAAAATAGTAGAAAGAAGATTAAGGCAAGATATAGAACCAACTCTTTCGGAAGTCCAAAGCGGATTCCGCAAAGGAAGATGCACCCAAGATCATGTATTCACGATCGAAGAAATTATCAGACGCGCAATAGCTAGAAACCAACAGTATATTTACCATTCATAGATATGGAGAAAGCTTTCGACAGCGTTCCAAGAGCAAAATTCAGACACAGTACCTGTTAAGAAAATTTGGGAAAGCACAACGCCGGACGAGCAACAACATACATACAATAAGAAACATTTTGTGGAAAAATGAAAAAACTTGGACGGAAGCAAAACAATTAGCGTGACAGGAAAGAATGGAAGAAGTCTATGAAGAACTATTCACTTAAAGGTGTGTACTGTAACCCGACACCCTAGAGATAGAAGGGTATTTGATCGTTATATGTATGTATATGTATAATATGTATACCGCATGAACATCTGCGAGTGGTCGATACCTAATCTGTGTATTTTACTATGCAATTACATATATTGACAAAAATAGCTTGCTGCATCTTAGGTCAGCGATACATCTCATGTCCTATCAAGCGGACGATCTATCTAACTAATAACTACCTCTAATTAATTCCGCATAATTCCCACCGTAAAATTGTTTTACCATAAACAGTTTCTGCTGCATAATATTCCATTTTTAAAACGACCGTTACCACTCAGAACGCGCTTTATTGAGAAATATGTTTAAGAGTGAGCGCTAGGACATATGTATTCAACTGAAACTAAGATACGCAAGCTATTTTTGCCGATACAATTGTACAGTAGAATATAGCGTACACAGGTTAGGTATCGACCGCTCACAGGCTTTCACACGGTATATATATTTATAGTTACATGCATACACACGAAATTGTGACCGATTAAGCGTTTGCTTTGTTCAATTTTTCGGAAATTTCCTGTGCTAACATAACAAAACCAATCCGAAACAGATACGGAAGTACTTGCTTGTAATAAGTAGAGGAAAGTGGGGCAAGTTGACGACGTTAAGGAAAAACTAACATGACAGGTAAATAACATTTTATTTGGCAACAGAAAAAATACTGCCAACAATACTAATATATTTTCTATTATCTACATGAATTTCGTTATAATAAAGCCGAAAGTTTCTCATAAAAAAATTAAAAACCAAATTCTTACATTTCCGATACTTTAACGTACAGTTGGGTAAGATGACGTTCGCAATGGGGTATGATGACGAATGTCTAAGATTCACATGTATATTACAAACGAAGCGGCCATGTCGCTTATAAGAACTACAGGCTTCATGCCACCAGCAGTTGCACTCATCATAGAGAATCCATGCTTCTATTGGTGGATCTTCAAACAGTTCGCTGCATCCAGGACATTTTATGTTATCGTTGCTTTTGGAGCCTGATTTCTGAACTTTAGAGTGTTTCTTTGGTTCATTAGCCAATTGTAAGTTACGCTTCACAGAACTCATTGTTTCCTTTCTTTCCTGTTTCTTTCGTTCTTTTTCACCATGTTCCTTTTCCTTCTGTTCAAGCTGCTCCTTGACCGGTGTTGACGTTAAAATACTACACGTTTGCTTCTTTCTTGTGTTTGAAGTTGGTTGGTCGTATTTGGGTAAAGCCCTTATCTGCCACGGGGATCTGAAATGCATGGTATCATTTCCAACGCATGATGGACCTGGAGTAGCATTTGTGGGACCGTCTCCGTCAGTTATTATTTTTGTATTAGTTGGAGGAATTTGCAAATTAATTAAAGGCTCATCGCCAGACGAATTCCAGTCAGCGTCTTCTGTTTCAGTTCTCCCTGCTGACGATGGACGCTCCGATACACAAGCCGGTGCAAAAACTATATCTGACAATATATGTGAATTGTACGGTTCTATACCTGTTCGTTGGAATCCCTTTATCGCTATTTCCAGTGTTGCTGCTTTCAAATAAGCTTCTCCAAATATGTGTCCGATATTTCTATCAGTTATAATTTTTCCAGGATTGTTGACCATGAACCTATCGCATGCCTGCCCGTAATGAGTTTTAAGGGGTCAGTAAAAGGCAACATTCAAAAGTTGCATGCGATGAGTTGTGTGTGGAGGTAGGCTAATCAGAATAGGCTGATCATAATGATCTTGCGACCATTCACGCCTGGTCGTTTTCTTTTTGTAGTTCTTGGCATCTACAAATTATTAATCACAGCAATAAATCAAGAAAGTAAAATATGGGGTAAGATGGCGAATTCGGCATCTTACCCCACGTCAACTTGTCCACACACCATATTAGTAACAAACAACAGTGTAGTAAAGTGAGGCGTAATGAATGATGAGCTCTGCTCACAACCAAAAGTGTACAATTACTCTACACAATCGGATGTTGAATGTAAAACTTCGCACTTACATTGTGGTACTGTAAATTTCTTAATTTGCGTGGCACCAAAATTATAAGACAGATGCCGGAAAATCCCAGTTGGATATAACTCCGAAGTTGGTTTATTGAGCGCCATGTCCCTTTGTATATTACAACTATATATTAATAGGAAGCTGGCCTAGGCATCAGATATTACAGGTTTCTATCGTGATTCGGTTAACTAAGACGTTCGTCATCTTTCCCATCTCGTCAACTTACCCCACTCTCCCCTACTGGGAAGAACACAATTGGGTAGTATTTTCCGGTCTTTACACGCCGTACTCGTCTTTTTTGACCACATATTTCGAGTTCGGATTCATCCGTCCGTAGTATTTTCTGAAGTCATTCATTATCCAATTGCGATGTTTTTGAGCTTATTTGAGGATTTGCTGCTTCTAATTGTCGTGCCTTAACCTCCTATTGCGTTGACTTAACAATTGTGAAGATTCATCAGTTAGTCTGATGCGCTCTCTGAACGCCCAGTACTCGTTTGGCAAATAACTCTGCTGGGATCTTTCAAAAAGAAGCGATGGTTCCTTCAGCTGTACATTTCGGCAGGCAAAGAATGATGAAGAAATTGTACTTATTTCGCATTACATTCTTACAGTGAAACAAAACTTTTCGTCTACAGCTACGCCAGATTTTAGGTGGTTCTGAAATGCATTAGTTTTATCTTAATATTTGAAGAAATTGAGACAACAGCTTTGTTTAGATTTGACACTGTAAAAATCCATATAGATCTCAGTAGCGTTGTTAGGGAACTTTGGTTATTTTATCTAAGTACAATCGCAACCTACACATTAATGAAGTTTTGGCCAGCAGAAATTCTAAACCATAACTATATTTCATACACATTGACATTTCATATGCACAAGAGTAAATCTTTGGCCGCGGTAGAAGCAGAAAATTGAGCACTATTACAAAATATAACAAACATATTCATATTTCGTTACAGAATAGCAATATGAACAATCGAGAAACTTTGATTGAATTGTATGAAAAAGACATGTCTATGGACGAAATAAACGTGTCTAAGTTTCCTGCGCAACTAGAGCAACCTGAAGCAGCCTTCTACATGTTGAAATTTAAAAACAAAAGGAGAAAAGGGTAGTCAGTTACAAACCACATGTGGTAGTCGCCTAGCAGTTCAGAACAATGTTCATATCAACTTAGACCAATTTTGACAAGGGGAGATTGATAAATTCGGTTTTCACCGTTAAATTTACCCAATTTCTGAATATAATTCTTCCAAAATCTGGAATAATGTACACCAAATCTGAAACCACCCAGAACAACTTTTGGAATTGAAAATTAATTGTGTATGTATTAAATCTGGCCATTCTCGAAAATTAGACTTTAGAAAAGCTCAAGCAACTAGAGTTAAGCTCTCTATCGCGTACATATGTAACATATAAATCACAATACACACATAAATGTAATTGAAAAACGAATTACCCGATTTTATCAATTGTAAATTTCCTCGGATTGTAGCTTGAAATGGGTGGAAAGATTCTAAAGTTTTTTCTTCGTTTCAATATTCATTGCAGAAGGACCGACAATAAAATTAATAAATAACAAAATAAAAAAATACATGATAGAAAGTTGAAACCTTGGAATAATATAGAACAAAAATAGAACAACCCGGAACATTTCATATTTTAAAAACGGGGCGATAACTTTAAGAAGACAGCAATATAAAACAAACGTAGAATAACCTCGAGCAGCTTTCATAATTTCAAATTTCGAGAAACACTACGCAAGTGGAATTTTGTTTTCCTCAAATTCTTCACGAAGCATACATTATAAAAAGCTGCAACTTTCTAAACACATCGAATAAATCTAAAACAGCTTTTATAATTTTATATTTTCAAAGCCAAGGGCTTCAGGGCTTTTCTTTTTATCCATTTTTTACGAACTATATATACGAGGTATGATCAAAAACGACGGTGAATGAATTTTTAGGGCCGAAACTGCTGATGTTATATCCATTTCATGTCAAATGTGCGATAGCCTGATCCGTTGTTACAGACCGTGTCGAGTTTGAACACGATCTAACTTGTTAGTTCATGCTGGCTTAAAAACGGGTTTTCCCCAATTTTCTTTCTGCAATGTTTTAATATTATTTTACCAAAATCCGCAACAAAGTAGAAGAAACTCAGTACAACTTGAAAGAACATTTCACCAAATTTCGAATTTCAATAACAAAAGGGGGAGTAAGTTTTTACAAGTGCGTAGTTTTAGTTCTGGTCTAAAGGCCACTTTAGACCATGCTAGATTCATACTTTTTCT
>SMLS01072705.1:0-18987 GCA_004785975.1 Popillia japonica
TGGTTAGATAACAATTTAATGATATTTGAAGGCTCAGACTCACAATAACAATTGCTGACAATTGACAGCTTTGCGCGAACTTCCATCACAGTGATTATTTATTGTCGAAATTCACGAATGCTTCGCTCCTATTGGATATTGAAAAGGATGCCTGGTTTTGCAAATTCAATTAACATTTTCGGGACGAAAATTATTCCAAATTCTTGAATAATCAGCTGGAGCTCTTCATGGACTGCGTTATTTAAGATCAGTATATTTCTTGGGCTTAGAAAATAATCAAAACCTCCATATGATTCTTAATATTGATGTGTTTGATTTGAAATTTTACTTCTAAATGTTTAATAATTAAATACCGTATTTTTCTTATAGTTTGATTAATATTCTTGCTAATTTGCAACGATTTTATCGCAATATAACTTAAATAAGTTTCAAATTATTTAACAAATTTGTGCAACCGACTTTTGACAAGGGTCTCGTTGTTATGCCGTTTTTCAACGCTATCCATTTGTTTTTGACTTTTTCACTATTTTCTAGCTAACTTATTTTTTATAGACACTAGGTGCGTACATATGATGATGTGAGATTGAAAATCATTTTTACATATGTATGTAGATATGTATATCATGTGATATTTTAATATTACATCACAAATAAATTAAATTTAAATATTAATATAAGGATAGTAATAATTATAAAAACATAATACCTTATGAGTGAGTTATATATTTATAGAAAGTATATAAATTAACGTACATGAAATATAACAGCTAGGGTATCAGTTGTTTGTTCTAAAGTACCTACGTACATACATAAACTGGTAATTAAAAAATATGATTGATTCAACATTAAATTAACTATCAAATAAATGAATGCGTAGTTTGTTCCTTAACAATAGATACATACAATGTAGAAAATCACGAGGTTCAATTCAATTACAACTAAAATAGTTGAATTCCTCTTTCATTGAACTTTGCGTAAATAAAATTAACACAATTGAAATGAAAAAAAAAACAGATTGGCTAATCTTAAAACTAAAACTATATTCCGCAATGACAACAGCGAACATAACGTAGGTAAAAAGTTAATACATAAGTACAATAAACATACCTATACAAAAAAACCAAACGATAATTAGATGAACCTAACTTAACGAGGTTAGCAGCCAATGTTGTGAATTCTTAGAAAGAAATACGACTCATTTATCTTATCCTTAAGCTTTCGAATGTTATTAAATTATTCATCAGAAGGTAGCTACAAAGTAATATATAAGGAACTTGGAACAGCAAAATTAGACAAGAAAAAGCTTACGATTAGCGTAAAGCACCAGCCATTAATACAATGTAAACTATAATGAACCATTAAAATCTAGGAGTCAACCAAACTTGGATGTAAAACATATTAATATGTAATTAAAACATAATGTAAGACGTTAAAATACGTAACGTAGTGACAGCCGTTACTTCCCCTCTATCTATATACAAAAAAGTTACACACATATTAGAGGGCAACAATAGACAGTGAAGATGTTTACAAGAAGCGCGTAATTCAAGTAGGTATGAGTTGCATCAAGCGATTTTTTAAAACATAAATTCAATATTTTAAAATTTTCAGGAAGTTTATTATAGACAGCTAATTTTATAAGAGAATGGGCGTTCAAACATGGCACAGGAATGGTGTTAGAGCACCTTTAAACCGAATCTTCAAGGTGTGAACATTTGTAGGAAATTTAATTCTTTTAAATAAGTTTTTTGGCTCCCTACTTAGAATAATTTTGTGACATATTGTGGCAGTGCGCAAAAACCGACGATCATGCATATGAAACCAACCAATATGCCGCAACCTGTGAGAAACGTGCTCGTACTTCCTAATTCCAAATGTCAGTCACAGTCTAAGTGCTAAGTCCTAGAGACTGGAACGACTCTAATTTCGCGAGTTAACCTGCTATCATACAGCCGGTAAAACTCGCCAGCATGTTACTGAAAATTATAAACCGATAGCATGCATATATCTAATATGACGCATAAAAACTTAATATAAGAATAAGCTAGTTTCAAGAATGTTGTGAAATCTTAGAAAATGGGCACTTTTATTAATATTTATTCTTCCTGAATCAACTGAAAACATTAATATTAATACCAAGCCGCAACGAAGCAATTTAGCACAAATGTCCTTAAAATAGTCGTAAGTGTGTATAAAAACGTATGTAGTAAGTTCTACAATTAAGAAATAATCGTTTAACCTAATTTTGTTCGAAATATTAAGATAAGTTAATATTTCTGACGTTTGCCATTTTGTTAATCTTATGTCAATTTAAGCATACGCACACCTATGCGATGGGATTAAAATATTCCTGAATCATTTCTTATCTTTGACAGTAATACTTGAAAAATATCTCTATGATTACGCCTTTGCTCGTTTGAATGCAAGTGAAAATAAGCCGGTATTAATTTTGTTTCTATTCTGTCCCTAACAGAAAAAGAGGTTGTTGACATTCTAGAAATATAAATATCGAAATGTAAAGGTCTCATAAATCATTCTGATAGTTCATTTCAGGTAAGGCGTGCGTATTTAGAAAGCAGTATCTCAAATAATTTTGATTCAAAGAAGTTTTCGCATCTTTTAACAATTATATTACATGCAACACTGCACGACTTAAATTAATGATGTGAAAAAAATTATATATCTACACAAACATGACAAATAATAATATATGGTATTATGGAAATCACAATATCTGCAATTCATTCAAGCATACCTACTACTCGTAGTACTTGTTTTTTGTTAATTGACTCATAATACATTACGAATTTGTTTATAGTATTAGAGTTTTATTATTACCTTTACTATTTATTTATACGAATTTTTAGAGTAGTAAAATCTCAGAATAAATTTAAGTAAATTTCATGTAATGGAAAAGTCACCAAAAGATCTGTACCTAATCACTAATCACCTTGTATAGGTGATAACTACGGCAACAATAATTTGAATTATAACTCTTTTCTGCTAGTCTACTTACTACTAGTTTCTATCCAAGACATTTATATTTACCATTCAAAACGTAGATGTATTGATTTTGCAACAAACCAAATTAAAAAAAAATACGAAAACGTATTTCTCTAGTCACCACAATAAATGTGAATGTGTAGTAACAGTTATTATCTTCCGAAACCAGATAAAGATCATATCACGTTTGGTTATGTGTATCTCGATGTAAACGAACTCATTTCGGATTGTGAGCAGTTTGTGCACATAACCTTCTTTCCATAATTTATGTTAAAACATAAGGTTACACCTTTATTTGATGCTGATTATGTGCGTACGATATACATATTTCTATCTGTATCGTCTGAATACATACATACATGTTACGTAAATTGTGAAAATTTTGTAATGAAATACATACACTGAAATCTTAATGACATGTTTAGTAAGGTGTCCCCGGATCGTTGGCTAGCCATAATAGATCGCCACTAGATTTAAGTGCAGTGTATTATGCAACCGATTAATGGATATTTAAAACTGTGCCTACTCGCGCAGAACGGAATGTTTTGCCGTATTCCTACTTGATATTGATATTCATTAACATGTCGAATCATTAATTACAATACTGACAAAAAACACAAACAGAGTAGTACTAATCACCGTAACATACATACTTTTAAGGCAACAAACGCGCAACCAACTTGCGGGAATGTATGTTATTTAATTCTTAAATTCTGCTATTCTCCTGGGCATACTTCTAATAAGGTCATCTATGGACTCATGTGGAATTTTATTTCAGGCAACTTGTATGGCATCATGCAGCTGCTATAACTTCATTGGGGGTTTAGGAAGGGCACCAATTCTTCCAATGATATCCCATACATGCTCTGTTTGCAATGTATGTATGCAATGTTTCGTTGTATCCGTCTATCAGTTTCACGAAATGCACTACCTCCTTTATGTAGTCCGACGATACGACCATTTTCAAATTCACTTAATTGACGATAATTCGGTCGCCTTCCAATTCTATTCATTTTAACTTTCCAACTGATAACTAATTGACAACTCAATAAACAATTTAACTCGAATAACCAAAAAAGAAAGATTAATGAATTGCATACTAGAATGCTTCCAAATTCATAATCAATCATCGTCCCATAACAGTACCAAGTTTTATGGAGCTATTATGTTGTTGACCTAACAGTATTATTCAACTATGTCTATTGCAATAAATTTTGTTTACTAAAACGGATATTCTGAATTTGGTTTTCTATAGTTTTCCAAATTCCACGGCAAACGCGGAAAATTAATATCCTAAGTCGGTCTACAGCCGCAGGCGTAATAATAACTCATGGTCAGCCCATGTTGGAGGATGTTAAGGCGGATTTGAAACACGATACCTGCTGCTGGTATGGCGAGGCGGGGAGGCGAGGCGGGAGGAGGACGTATATACGGAACACTTGACATCTAACTGCGCGACTATTGCAGCACTTTGTGCCAGTTGTTTTGGCAAAGCTGTCATTGACGAGGGAGAAATATCGTCCTTGAAACAATCACAGCTATTACAGTTTATTAAATCCCTTAAGTTGGATGAACAGCTATAGTAGTGGGCAAATTCCAGCAACTTCTAAGTCATGCAGGTGGGCACAATAAATCATCGCGTAGCAGTGGAATATCACCCACTTAAATTCTAATTTTACTACTACGTCTACTATTACGCCTATCTGAAATCAGTACAGCGAAAGCTATACGAAATAGCAACACCTGACATAACGCTAAAAATTGTTTATACAGAGTTAGTAAAAGAATGGATAAATAAAATACTAACGTATTAAGTTTAACTTTTTTAGGTAATTTGTTCGCATTATAAATAAAACCTGATTCAAATTTATCATCTACTAATACATGTGTGCAACTGATTTTAGAATTTTAGAGAAGTATTATTCGTACGAAATGTCCAAGACCAGCAAAGTAGTGAAGAATAACAATTTTGGCGGCGTCGCCGTTATAGTTTTCCGCTGATTAGATTATAGAATGAAACAACCTTATATTTTAGGGCTACACAAACAATTTCTTATTTGTATGTGAAACTAACAAACGTTGCTGAACAAGTTTCTCAATACCTACAACATTTTAATCTAGGTATGATTTACTTCGCCTAAAATTATCTAAAGCGATATATAATATAGCCTTAATAAGTATAATATTGTCATTAAGATTTCCAGAAACTCTTTCCAATACATTAAACATAATATTTTTGTTTACTATAAAGTGAAATGTAAACATTATATTAATTGTGGTGATTTTTATAAATACCGTGAAACCTAAGCATTTGTGGTCTCATTAAACGCTGTTTCACTTAACCACGGTTAATACTTCTAAATAGTTTTTATGTATAATAATGTTAAATATTCAAGACATCTTATTACAATTCTATGAACTTTGAGCAATGGATACAATGTTGACGTATATTTCTGAACTTGTATGTATGTACATACAGCCTGTCGTGAAAGGATATCACCTTTTCTGGAGGTTTGAACCGCTGACAGTTGTGGCGGGAGTCTTTTAGGGTTCCGTACTAGGAGCAGCACTTTGGAATATGCTGTATGATGATGTTTTTGGTATCGAGCTCACGATGGATGCCACAACTGTAGCATTTGCTGATGACGTGACACTTGTAGTTGGAGCTGCGGACTGCGACACGCTTGTGGCAAACACTAATGAACGCCTCCGCAGAGTGTTTGGAAGAACGCTGGCAAACTGAGTCTGGTGCCAGACAAAACAGAGGCGGTCATTATGAGAGGAAGCAGAAATAGAGACACAATTCGGTTCAGTATGAAAGGAGAAACTATCAGCCCCAGTAGATCGCTGAAGTATCGGGGTATAATTGTAGACGACCGAAGAATGTTTAAGAAGCACGTAACGAACGTTATAGCTAAGGCTGAGGCGAAGACAGCGCACTTCGCGAAAATCATGCCCAACAGAGGTGGTCCGGTGAGCGGAAAGAGAGCAGTATTATGCAGTGCCTTACATAATATTCTGCTGTACGGTGCGCCTATTTGACATGACAACCTGAGATTCCAACAATATAAGTACTTGTTAGTGAGGGCGCAAAGAAAAACACTGCGTTGCGTCGGCATTCAAAACTGCCTCGACGGAGGTTGTCCAAGTGATTACAGCTACAATACCTATTGATATATTAGTTATGGGAAGGGCATATGTGTTCGAACACGGAACTGCAAATAAGACCATAAACGTAGCAATGGCCAGAAAAGGCTCAGTGGATATTTTCTTTTCAACAACTTTTTAAGCGCTTGGAATTTTTAAAGTTGGGCAAGCCCAAACACGCTGAAATTCCTGCCAACTTAAAGGATGTGGATGCTATTAATAGCTACTTTAGTATCGTGTCGGCCAACTTTGCACCGCCGGACCACACTGGCACCTACAGCAATTCTATTGATACTTTTAAATTTAATACCGTTGACACTCACCTGGTAAATGGTATAGTCAACAAGATTGGGACTGCTGCGACTGGCATTGACGGGATCAGTATTACCATGATAAGAATGTGTTGTCCAGTTATTATTCCTTTTATAACTCATATTATAAATTCATGCATTATGGGCAATTGCTTCCCAGTGCAGTGGAAGCATGCCCTAATTACCCCGCTTCCGAAGGTTAAGGAGCCTACAGAACTGCAGCACTTGCGTCCCATTAGCATTCTTCCTATACTCTCAAAAATACTTGAAAAAATATTACATTCACAAATCACGCAATTTGTTCAGGCTGAACGTATACTACCCGACATACAATCTGGCTTTCGACCGGGCTACGGTTGTGAGACGGCCTTGCTTAAAATTACTGATGATGTTCTTGAAGCTACTGACCGGGGTGACTTAACGTTACTTACTCTACTAGATTTTAGCAAGGCTTTCGATACAGTTAACCATGACTTGATGGTGCTTGTCTTGCGTGGTTTGGACTTTTCCAGTAGTTCCGTGCAACTTATTGGTAACTTTTTAAGAAACAGAAGGCAGAGCGTCCAGCTTAACGGCGTCTTATCTAAGTCACTTCCTATTACCCAGGGTGTAGCGCAAGGTTCCATTCTAGGCCCACTTCTATTCTCATTATATACATGTGACATGGTGAACAGTGTGCGGTTTTGCAAAATTCATATGTTTGCAGACGATACACAACTGTACCGTTCCTTCAGTGCACATGAATTGCGTACTGCTGTTGATAATATGAACTCTGACCTTAAATTAATACACAAATTTGCGACACAAATAAATATAGTAATAAATGCATCAAAATCTCAAGTAGCATTGTTTGGGAAGGATGCTATTTGCAAGAAATTAAAGGATTCCATACAAATTTTGCTTAACGACCAATCGTTGTCTGTCAGTGACAAAGTGAAAAATCTTGGGCTTATTCTGGACAACACATTCAGGTACAAGCACCAAATCACGAAATACATTAGTCGCGCTTATCTCCAACTAAAAAAATTATATCCATATAGACACACGTTAAATATTGATGTTAAAACTAAGCTCTGTGAAGTGTTTGTTCTTTCTCACTTCACGATTGCTCCACAGTCTACCATTCAGCATTGGACCGCGATACCGAATACAGAATACAAAAAGTTCAAAATTCATGTCTTAGATTTATTTATGGTATTCGGAAATTTGAGCACATTTCTTTCAAGTTAGTGGAGACGGGTTGGTTGGATATGTGGTGTCGGAGGGAGCTGTGATGTTTGCGTTTATATCACAAAGTACTAATTAGCAAAACACCACCATATCTTTATAATAAAATTAGGTTTCGCTCTGATGTTCATAGCATTACAACCAGATTCAGAGGTCTGCTCTCTCCTCCCCGTCATAAGACTGCACTGTTTCAGAGATCTTTTGCGTTTTCTATGTATAGCAAATATAATAGGGTGCCTGAAGCTTTGAAGCCGCTGTCGGATACCGCCTTTAGAAACAAAATGAGATCATTGTTGATGAGGATGCAAAGTGATAGATTACAGCGACAATAACTTTTCATTATAGTGCAGTGCAAAGTCTTTATAGTACCATTAGTAATTACGCTGCTGGAATTAGGTTTAGATTATCAAATAGGCATGTAATGTAATTAGACAAATTAACCAAACGACCAGGTCGGGTTGAAAAACAGAATTTATTCTGAACCCCGCCTTGTGATTGAATAGCCGCTTTGGGTTCCTTGGAGGTGCACGTATATTTCAGGAAAAAGTGTTATTTTGTTGTTCTGTGTTATTCCTTCTTTCATATTATATATGTACCTACTTATTTTGTGCTGTTCAATAAAGGCAATTTATTATTATTATTATTATTATATACCTATGGCCGAATAGGTGGGACAAAGAAACAGCAAATGCGCAATAGAAAAACAGCTGATCGGCAAGATAGAACCGTGGCTTAAATGCAAACACCGACAGTTAGAAAAATGGAGAGCCGTTCGCGAGAAAGCTCACAGAATATTGGGCTGTATGTTGACACTTGGAACTTGCATTGTATACACGGGATAGTAACGAAAATTATGAGTGAAAAGGAGAACCAAGAACTGGAAAAACAGGGAAAAAGAAGAAGGCGATAAAACATGCCGCTGGCATCCTGACGTTGTGTCCCGCCGACGCTTCCGGGATGCCAGGGAGAGCCACGGAGGGGTTTTAGTCGGTGCAGCGCCCGACACTACTAGGACACAGTGGGCCCGTGTTTCAGTGGCAAGCGTTTTCCTTTTATAAAAAATTGAGGAACAACAAGAATATAAACTAATTTTGAGAAATAGTTTTAATTATCGTTTACATTCCTCGATCTGCAAACGTTAGTACTTGTGCAATAAGTAATTGCAATTTTTTTGAAGTTGTACCCGTTATTAATACATATTTAATTTGTCAAGTACTATAATAAGCATTACGCAACAGCTAAAATCAATGACATTCTTTTATTCCAGTTCGCGTCATGTTTACAACACAAACACTTCAAATGACCATAACTTAATTTTCTGAGTAACAGTGGCTGAAGGTGCTGCTGTCCGCGGTTTAGTAAAGCTTTTTTTACATCATGAATAGTGTATGAATATACAATTATCATGCTCGATTTTGAAATAGGCGATGGTTTATTGAAATATATAATAGACGTAATTAGAAGTCGATATTATATGTATGCATACATTTCCACAACATACATCGACGAAATAATAAACTTTCTCTCATTGATGTGCATAACACGTTGGCCGTAGATTATCCACGGACCAATTGCAACAAATAGGGCCTATATTTGTTTACGAAAGCCAGATTAAATATTTATTCTTGATTGTGCATGATATTAGGCAATGTTTAGTCACGCTATGTGCAAATTGCGGATTAACATGAAGGTATTACTTATAAATAATTGCGCACAATACAATCAGATAACTTTTTGCCATAATTAGTATTTTCTGTCTTTGCACTAGTTTTAAGCAGCAAAAAAGATCATGGTTATGGCTTCTATATATGGACCATAAAGGATACACATATTCGAAAAGGAAAACTGTTTCGAAATTTTATTAATTCAATGGAAGGTTTAAGAAATTAATTGGCAGGTAATATTTGGAACTGCATTCAAATAAATAATTCCATGTATATTATCTGAAGCCTTTACGTGAATAGGAATTCTTTGTTCTATGCGTTAAAAACAAACTAGTTTGTAAATTCCTAAAAATATAAGTGTAAGTATAGACATATGGAGAGTTAATTTAATTCATTACTACTCAAACATACTCTACAATTTTACAACCTAAAATCTAACATTGACCAAATACTGGTAGCTGAGTCATTTCCTGAATTTGTGTGCTTATCGGTTCTTATAGTGTATCTTTTTCTTTACTTAATCTGATATAGTAATGATGCTCAACTTTTTTTGTCATATGGTTGGTGCCATTTACATTTGAAGCTATACTACTTCTTTGATTGTTGCTGCAACTCTTGCAGTATTTGTAAATATTTCAATGCCGTTTTATGACACTATTTCGCTTTTTATTATGATGTACTGTTTACCAGCACTTTGATTCAGTGAAAGATAAATCGACCTCAATGCAGTTTACATTTCGAAATTGTAAGCCCTTTTTATCTGTCTACATGTGCCGCATAGCGCTAAGTGAATTTAAAGCATGTTAGGAAAATAAAGAATGTAATTCTGCGATCTAAATCACTACCATAGATATAGAATTTATTTCTTAAATAATACATATTTAGAATAAGTAGCAAATGTGTAGAAAGAATGTATGTATACCCTTGCAATTTCTATTTCTCGAGAGGTAGAAGTAACAAGAAAAAGACGTTTGGTTGTACTCAAGGAGAAATTTGCGTTTTTAAAACAAATTCCTTAAAAATTGCAATACAAGCGCGTTTTATGTGCTCTCTGTACAATATATCTACAAATAAAGCATCATATAAAAAATTGAAAGGCCAATGTTTACGTATATGCATATGTGTGTGTTATACTCCACTTTTCCTAAATTTAGTATGGTTACATTAGAAGCGATTATGACCGTTTGGAATTTTTTACTTAAATGTTAACCACTAACTATTCTAAAGAAATGCACAACATATAAATGAGAAACAAGTAAGCCTATCAATATTATTATTATTGACATACTTTTTATATCTGCAATAACGTAATAGAAACTCTGTACTACACGTCAAATTGAATGTTTATGTAAATTCTAATTAAATTGAGATTTGTTTGTGGTTTTGCTGCGTGGCACTATATACATATACAAGGTGGCGCATTACTTCGTGGAAGATAGATATATCCGACATTATAAAAGTTATAAAACAGAATTATTGATATTGTAGGTATTCTTAAGCTTCATATCTTAAAATTAGCTGCACATATACAGGATGTTTTATAACGGCATACCAGACCTAACTTATGTTTCTTCAAATGGAACGGTATTCTTTTAATTCTGCTTACTTTTACGAACATTTTCATATAGGGTTTGCTGGATCTATACCGAGTATTTCAGAAGTTATGACCATTTTTTCGTCTGAAATAAGGTGCATTCAGAACGTTTGTTGCGGCAAGAAAAAAATATACGACCTTTTTCGCACCATTACATGGTTTGGCTACGTCTTCTATGTCTGTTGGTTCGAGAATTGAACAAAAGGAATATTTCTTGTATACAGAGTGAGTCTAAACTCGGATCCTTAATTTTCCGATTAAATTTAAATGGAACACCCTATATTTTTTATGACGTTTCGATAGATATTTATCGGATCTTTCGTTTTTGTGAACCATTCCCTACACTTAACTCTTTGGGCTTAGAAGATATTTCAAATTAAAATGAAAAATTGTGTTCATTATCGTATAAACCAGGGTTAAATATTTTGGTTTTTAGCAGGTAGTAGTAGCAGGTAGAAACCGACCAATACTATACCACATTCAGTTACACCAAGAGTTGTTGAACCAAGACTTTCCCCGAACTGTTGCATTTTGCGAATGTGCTCAACTACAAATCTATGATCAAATAGATTTCACTGAACGTCTCGAGATGAAGCAATATTTCACAAAAATGGAAGCGTAAATAAACACAACTTTCATTATTATTCTACCAACAATCCGCATAAGACACAAGACATAGCATAAGCTAAGTAGTCTTCAGAACATTCGGGGTGGCGTAGTTGGAAATAACGTTATTGGACCACATTTCTTTGATGGATGACTAAATAGTCAAGTTTATTTGGACTTTCTTCAGAACAGTTTACAACTATATTTGAAAAATGTACCTCTGAATGTACGTCAAGGAATATGATTTTCATACAATGGGGTTCCGGTACACAACACTGCATTAATCCATAACCATTTTAATAGAAATTTTCGTTTTTCGTAGTATTGAAACAGAACTGTTAGTTGATTGTTTGAACTACGACTGCAACACTGTATTGACGTTATCGGTCAACCTTTTGACAATTTTGTTTAATATACTTTTTCTTTTCTTGCACAGCGTGTAACTTGTTAGTTCATAAAATTTAAAAAGAAAGCAAGTTTTTATTTCAAGTGTGAAATATCTTCTAAACCCAAAGAATTAAGTATAGGGAATGGTAAACAGAAACGAAGAAGCTGATAAATATCTATCAAAACGTCATAAAAAATATAGAGCGTTTCACTTAAATTTAATGACAAAACTAAGGACCCGAGTTTTGGCTCACCTTAATTGTATACAAAAAATTTTCTTTTCGTTCAATTTTCGAACCTACAAAAACAGAAGACGTGGCCAAACCATGTGGTGAGAAAAAGGTCGCATATGTTTTTTCTTACCGGAACTAACATTATGAATACACCGTATTTTAGATGTAAAAATGGTCATAGATCTAGCAAATTTAACCCTATATAAAAAGGCTCGCAAAAGTAAGCAGATTTTAAATATGCAAAAAAGGTATAGCGTTCACTTTGAAAAAATATGAGTTAGGTCAACACCCTGTATACGTGTAGCTTGAAAATACCTCCAATTTTTTTCAATAATTTTTTTTTAATAACTTTTACAATGTCGAATATATCGAGCTTCCACGCACTAATGCACCACCTGTATAATATAGTGGCTTTTTGTTTTACATTACCATTATATCTATGTATCGTATATTATTGGGTAAAATAATGTTTATTATTATTATTGTTATTATCATTATTATTATATATAATATATATATCTAAATATATACATACATATAGTATATATGTAGTAAACAACGCATGGTATAATTCATTGCTTGACGTTTTAAAGTTAATTTATCATCTGTTTATATACGTATTATAAGCAATGCGATTAACATTGCTTTCTATTTTTCTTTTTAATTCCTGAGCTATCCAACAGAAAACCACAAAATAGAATATTTCAAATGCGCTACCAATAGTCGTTAATTAATGTTGATAATGAATATTTTATTGTGGTTACTTATTCCCATTAGAAACTCTGTATTAGCAGATCAATAACCTGCGTTTTAAGAATCATCGTATATAACATAAGTTTATATGCTGCAACTTTGAAAACTGCCTAAAATAATAATAATAATAATTTTATTGTCGTCAGTTTACAAAACATCAACATTGTCAGCATAGTATTAAAATAGTACACATAAAGACAACATATAATACAAGAACAAGAAAAAATGAGAGGAAAATACCCACAGAATATCACAATTTTGTAGCCACGAACTCGGATTCCTGATAAAATACTTTATCCAATAAATATGCTTTCAACGAGTTTTTAAAACAAGAAAGGGGTAGTGGAGCGCCTAATCTCAACCCGTAAGCTATTAAAATATATTACAGCCCTATATTGCGGACTGCGCTCGTACAGAGTTGTTCGATGAGAGGGCACCGCCAATCTATCGCCGAACCTGGTAGCCATGTGTTTATTGATGTCGCAATTACGCGAATTACTCGAAAAGGTAAATGGACCACAGCGGTAGCACCTTCAATCCTTTAAATAGAGATCTACATGATAATAATCTTTTTTTGTGTTACAAACAGCTTAGCTGCCGCGGACGAAGAACCCTAGAAAGCAATACCATAACGCAAGCGGTATTCAACATAACTAAAATAAAACATTCGAAGCTGCTGAATGTCAACGCACTTTCGTAGGTTGCCCATACCGTAAAACGCTGAGCTCAACTTCTTATCTAATATTAAGCAATGTTCCTCATACCCAAGACAATTATCAAGTGTTAAGCCAACAAACTTAACAGATTCGACCTCCTTAATCGTGCAACCACGGTGTTCAAATAATAAGGAGACACCATTGGATTTAGAGTGCATTTCGAACCGCAGCAGGCTCGTTTTTTTACTATTCAGAACGAGACCATTTTCCTCACACCAGAAAGTCATACCACAAACAGCACCAGCAGCAGATATAGAAGCTTTCTCCATGGATTCTTCAGAAATTATGCAACTAGTGTCATCAGTATATTGCGACAATACACCCTCATTTAATATTAATGTTAGATCGTTTACATAGATCAAAAACAACGGGGGGCCCAGAACTGACCCCCGAGGCACCCTTTTATTACTGATGAGTAATATGTGTTTAAAACACCATTTTTGTAGCCAGAAACCGCAACAAAAAAGTGCGATCCCTGACGTATTACTCTTTTTAAAGGGTGTACAAACCAAATGAGGCTATTAAAAGTATAAAGCCAAAATACCGAAGTAGATATTAGCAATTTAGCAACAGTATTTCAATGGACTTCACTTTACTAATAGCTACTGCTGCGATGTAAAGCTGTAATACATATTAGTCGTTTTTGTGCGCCATTTAGTAAATTTGTTAATAACAAAATATATAATTAGAAATATGTAGTAATATATGTACATATGTAGTATCACTGATTGATGCTGTATGGGCTGAAATTTCATTGCCACAAAATTAATCTGCAATTTGTTTGTCTTCTTACAAAATATATTTTAAAATATTGATAAATGTCACAACGAGATACAATAAACTTAATACTACAGAGTGGCTAGGTGTGCAGTGCAATAATGTATCTATCCGTCTAATTAGATATTTCGTTTCTCCGTTTGAAAAACGTGGTTTAGTATGTGGCGCGGCCTGTCTCCAAAATTCTTGAACTACCTACATAATTGTCAGATTAGCTGCGACTTCAATGCATCGTCCATCATCAACGATCAGAATAATCAATAATTAATTATTCTAAATTATTATGTCTATGATCATCGTCATAGCATCTATCACTGAAGAGAAACAGCATACGTAAAAATATATGTAGCGTAACTGAAATACCATTATTAATCCAACGTGTACAGTTAAAACTCAATCAGTCACTTTCTAATAAAACACATTAATTAACAGTTCTAGCCGTGAAAAGAGTACTTCTAATAAATACACATTCGCATTGATATACCTACATTATGGTTTCAGTATCTATAATGAAATGATCTTAATTGCACTCACGTATATGTATGGATAGAATACCAGCTAGGTCAAATAACTTAGCAACGACCTTTCGTGTTCAGTGCAAAATAATTTTCTTTAATAAAGGTAACTACCTCTAACAGAAAACTGGAACAATTATTTCGTCCTAATTTATCGACACACTACTCAAATTAAACTTCCTATACACTTTAATGAGTATCCTTTTATAGTCATAGCGCTTTTAAACATTTAGAAATCAGTATTCTTACATATCAATAAGTTGGTACATTAGACATTAGAGATACTTTAAATTGCAAATTATAATTGTAATGGTTATGTGTTTTATGACGCCGTGTACAAGCCCAATCTTCAATAAAATTTAAGGCAATAGATCCTTAAACTCTAGAGTACCACTATACTTACCATATTCGATTTAAATTTTTTGTTTCAATACTGCAGTGGCAAAGTAAAGGTAGGGAAATCATATTGCTACTGCATATTAAGTTCCTAAGTCATTTAATATTTTCTGCGTAAACCGCTAATGAAAACGTAATATTACAATATTATCAACTAAAAAAGTAGTAGAACTAATTGTTAAAGTTAAGCTCTCTACAACATAATTTGATACGCAACTCACAAATATCTAAATACTTAATGTAATATTGCTAATCTTTATACGAACTAAAACAAAATGAAATATATTATGTAATCGAAATTGTTTATATAAACCTGCTAGCCAAGTATATTTACTTCATTGTACAATTGTAGATATCTTTACTAATTATTTTGGCAATATTGTCCTCCAATAAAATGTTAGAAACAGGTCATATAATCTTGTGGTTGGTAGTTGCTCGCCATTCCACTGGTTATCTATCTTCCAAATATACCATGGGTTTATTATCAGATGAATGTTATCTTTCTATAGTAATCATGTAACCAAATATTCGAGAAGAGTCTAGTAAACGGTGACATAAATATGTGACAATTTTAGTAAAGAGCACTGGATGCATGGATGGATGCAGGATGGATTGACAACGTTGTCCTTCTTAGGTACCTTGAATTGGTCAGGGAAGTTGGATAATAGGAATCCTACAGAAGTATTGTTTTTGATTAAACCAAGGCATTTGAAGTCTTGAATCATTCCGTCATATTTAGAAAAGAAAAAATTTAATAGCTTTTTAGTTCTATAGATAATTAGTTATGTTGGTATACGCACTGTTTAGAACTCACTGTATCACTTCACTACATTATTTGAGATAAATAATCTAAAGAAGGTATAGTAGAATAAATGATATCGAAGGCTTCCACGGACCGAGTCTCTAACAACGTTTCGCTACTAGGGTAAGTGGCTTCTTCAGGAGCGAATAGGGTATCTGAGGTGGTAGGAGAAGGGGGAGGGAGGTGCCAGAAGGTAACGGTAACCATGTTAGAGATGAAAACCTTCTGGTAGGTGAGGGGCGTCAGAAAGGCAACTAACTAGTAAATTGACAGATTGATGGTACGTGTAGCAAGGAAAGACATCGGTTATTATTATTTTTTGAAAACAATTACCAAAGCTTTTGTTGCAATTAAAGTTTTAAAATTACACTACAGTTTATATTCAGTTTTGCCTCTGGTCCACACGGCTCCACTTATAATGATATCTTAGCAAAATATTAATCTACCTCTTTTCTACTTTTATTTTATATGATCTTCATTAGATTTAGTATACAGTTTTTTTATATTTTTCCTTTTATTGCCAGTTTTCTTTTTCTTCAACTGACTTGCGTCTTGATTTTTCATTGCCATATAAACTGTTGCCGAAATGGTATGCGTTTACATTTAACATTTACATTTTTAACATTTGAAATAAAGCATAAATACAGTAAAACCTGTAACTAACGGCCACTAAAAAAATCAAAATTGTTGGCCGTTATTCAAAGGTGTCCGCAAAAGACAGGGGATGGATATTACTCACGCCATATTCTAAGCAAATATTTTCACATGATAGCTATTAATTTTTTTTCAGAAATAAAATTCATTTTGACATTGTTTTAAATGATGTTATTTAAACTTACAATAGAGAATACGGAGACATATATAAGTGAAATAAATGTGTATACATTTTGTCATACGATCTCATGTCATCCAAGCCTTTTTGTTATGCACCCACTCTAAAGGTAATTTGTCGATATGATTTCCCTTAAAACACCGAGGATTTGTACTTTTTCCAATAACTAAACGGTTTTCTTTGTCGCCGTCCATATTTACGCAGAATAAAATAGTTAACCGTTGTTTTGCTAATTTTTTGCCATTGCATTTATCGTATTTTAATGCAAAAGTTTTATTTGGCATGGCGCTATAATACAGACCTGTTTCATCAACATTAAATATGTATATCCTTCGGGGAATAATACTTTAAAATTAATGGTAATTTATATTTTTATGCTTCTACATCTTCCAAATTTACATCAGCTGATTCACCACAAATTGATATAAAAGGGATATTGTGCCTTCGACAGAAACATTCTACCAACCATTTGAAGCAGCAAAATTCTCGATGTTTAAATTTCTTGCTGTCTCTAGCGCCTTTTGTTTAATCAATGATCCAGATATGGGAATGTTTTTATTTCTAGCCATGCAGAACCACTTATACACAACTTTATCCACTGCTACTCCACCCGTTTTAGGGAATTTCCGTTTCTGAATCAAATTAATAGCTTTTTCATACATCCTTTTAATATCACTTTTGTTTTTTACGATATCGTTAATTTGAGTTTCTGCAAACTTAAATTATACTTGTCACTCTCCTCGATAATATCAAGTTTGTCTTTCAGTGACGAACGTTATCTTTTTAGTGACATATTCAAACACTTCATGAACACAACGATAAACTTAAACTGATCGAATGAATAGGCGTTTTCGAAAACTTCTACAATCAGCTGCTGTTGTAAAATAATTCTATCGTGTTTCATTCTAACAATAAACCCTTACAAGTAATTTCTGTCACCCTCTTTAGACTGAACAACAAATACGTGAGTTTTAAAATTTTTGATACGGACGACGACCGTTATTGGGAGGTAAATTATATTGCTTTTATGCCATAAAATATTGGGATCGTCTGGCCGTGGCCGCTTTGTAAAGGCGGGCGTTATTGCGAGGTTTGTATATATTGTATATACATATATTTGTATCTCGTATAGTAGATTTTTGCAATGTTAAATCTGGCCGTTATCACAGATGGCCGATATATACAGGTGTCCGTTAACACTGGTTTTACTGTACTTCAAAATTATCATCGAAATCCGTCAATTATGTTTTATTATTCTTTATGTATTATATATAACAAATTTTACACCTCGACGAAGTGCAAATCTAACTTAAAATTATAGCCGTACGTAGTACTTTAGTATTATAAAATTATGTTAAAATACAATTGTATCATACCTTACGTAACTTATCACTCATTAATTTAAGTTAATTGTATTTTTTGATTAAATTAAATCGTGGGATAACGAGCTATTATACTCGTATTTCCTGAATATTCCATTGTTCAACTTAATAATATGTAGGGATATGTAATATAAACATTGAAAACGGAATATACCATGACATAAACATGTGTAGGCTAACGTGTTAAAACAATACCCGGTTCACTTTTTAAATGAATGCTCACTAGCAATTATTACGTATTATGACAAGATCACGAAAAATAGAGAATATGGGTAATGTTGTTTTCTGTTGAAACGAATAATGTTACATTTTTTTTCCTGCAGATTATTATTATTTTTTTTTTTTGTTTGGCATCTTGGGGTCAGAGCCCATGTGCCTCAATGAGATTTACACTGTGTGCTACCAAAACGATTAAAATACCACGACGCATAGTGACATAAGTATGAATGATATGATTTCAAAGAGGAGAACAGTAACTAAAGGACAAGACATGGACACACATTTCACATCCCGGGGCCTATCAGGATGTCTAACATCTATGACACACGAGAATACGGCCACGGAAAATCGGTTAACCCACAGAGGATAAATCGGGATGGAAGTTACTGCACCCTTATATTTGAATATTCATGTTTATTAAAG